>WNNJ02001097.1:0-22190 GCA_012934845.2 Pomphorhynchus laevis | reverse complement strand
ATTGGCCTCAGTTGTCAGTAACCAATATTGGCTTAAGTTGCAAGTAACCAGCATTGGCCTCAGTTGTCAGTAACCAATATTGGCCTCAGTTGTTAGTAACAAGCATTGGCTTCAGTTGCCAGTAAGAATTGACCTCAGTTGTCAGTAACCAATATTGACCTCAGTTGCCAGTAACCAGCATTAGCCTCAGTTGCCAGTAACCAGCATTGGCCTCAGTTGTCAGTAACCAAAATTGGCCTCAGTTGACAGTAACAAATATTGGGCTCAGTTGCCAGTAAAAAGCATTGGCCTCAGTTGTCAGTAACCAGCATTGGCCTCAGTTGCCAGTAACCAGCATTAGCCTCAGTTGCCAGTAACTAGCATTAACCTCAGTTGCCAGAAACAAGCATTGGCTTCAGTTGCCAGTAACCAGCATTGACCTCAGTTGTCAGTAACCAATATTGGCCTCAGTTGCCAGTAACCAGCATTGGCCTCAGTTGCCAGTAACCAGCATTGGCCACAGTTGCCAGTAACCATCATTATCCTCAGTTACCAGTAACCAGCATTGGCCTCAGTTGCCAGTAACCAGCATTGGCCTCAGTTGCCAGTAACAAGCATTGGCCTCAGTTGTCAGTAACCAATATTGGCCTCAGTTGCCAGTAACCAGCATTGGCCTCAGTTGCCAGTAACCAGCATTGACCTCAGTTGCCAGTAACAAGCATTGGCCTCAGTTGCCAGTAAACAGCATTGGCCTCAGTTGTCAGTAACCAATATTGGCCTTAGTTGCCAGTAACCAGCATTAACCTCAGTTGCCAGTATCACCATTATCCTCAGTTGCCAGTAACAAGCATTGGCTTCAGTTGCCAGCAACCAGCATTGACCTCAGTTGTCAGTAACCAATATTGGCCTCAGTTGCCAGAAAACAGCATTGGCCTCAATCGCCAGTAACCAGCATTGGCCTCAGTTGTCAGTAACCAGCATTGGCCTCAGTTGCCAGTAAACAGCATTGGCCTCAGTTGTCAGTAACCAATATTGGCTTCAGTTGCAAGTAACCAGCATTGGCCTCAGTTGTCAGTAACCAATATTGGCCTCAGTTGTTAGTAACAAGCATTGGCTTCAGTTGCCAGTAATTAGCATTGACCTCAGTTGTCAATAACCAATATTGGCCTCAGTTGCCAGTAACCAGCATTGGCCTCACTTGCCAGTAACCAGCATTGACCTCAGGTGTCAGTAACCAATATTGGTCTCAGTTGCCATAACCAGCATTAGCCTCAGTTGCCAGTGACCCGCATTATCCTCAGTTGCCAGTAACCAGCATTGGCCTCAGTTGTCAGTAACCAACATTGGCCTCAGTTGCCAGTAATTAGCATTGGCCTCAGTTGCCAGTAACCAATGTTGGCCTCAGTTGCCAGTAACCACCATAAACCTCAGTTGCCAGTAACCAATATTGGCCTCAGTGGCCAGTAACCAGCATTGGCCTCAGTTGTCAGTAACCAATATTGGCCTCAGTTGTCAGTAACCAGCATTGGCCTCAGTTGTCAGTAACCAATATAGGCCTCAGTTGCCAGTAACAAGCATTGGCTTCAGTTGCCAGTAAACAGCATTGACCTCAGTTGTCAGTAACCAATATTGGCCTCAGTTGCCAGTAACCAGCATTGGCCTCAGTTGCCAGTAACAAGCATTGGCCTCAGTTGTCAGTAACCAATATTGGTCTCAGTTGCCAGTAACCAGCATTGGCCTTAGTTGCCAGTAACCAGCATTATCCTCAGTTGCCGATAACCAGCATTGGCCTCAGTTGTTGGTAACCAATATTGGCCTCAGTTGCCATTAACCAGTATTGGCCTCAGTTGTCAGTAACCAATATTGGCCTCAGTTGCCAGTAGCCAGCATTTGCTCAGTTGCCAGCAACCAGAATTGACCTCAGTTGCCAGTAAACAATATTGGCCTCAGTTGTCAGTAACCAGCATTGGAATCAGTTGCCAGTAACCAATATTGCCCTCAGTTGCCAGTAACAAGCATTGGCCTCAGATGCCAGTAATCAATATTGGCCTCAGTTGCCAGTAACCAGCATTGGCCTCAGTTGTCAGTAACCAGCATTGGCCTCAGTTCCCAGTAATCAGCATTGGCCTCAGTTATCAGTAACCAATATTGGCCTCAGTTGCCAGCAACCAGCATTGGCCACATTTGTCAGTAACCAATATTGGCCTCAGTTGCCAGTAACCAGCATTGGCCTCAGTTGCCAGTAACCAGCATTGGCCACAGTTGCCAGTAACCATCATAATCCTCAGTTACCAGTAACCAGCATTGGCCTCAGTTGCCAGTAACCAGCATTGGCCTCAGTTGCCAGTAATCAGCATTGGCCTCAGTTGTCAGTAACCAATATTGGCCTCAGTTGCAAGTAGCAAGCATTTGCTTCAGTTACCAGTAACCAGCATTGACCTGAGTTGTCAGTAACCAATATTGGCCTAAGTTGCCAGTAACAAGCATTGGCCTCAGTCGCCAGTAAACAGCATTGGCCTCAGTTGTCAGTAACCAATATTGGCCACAGTTGCCAGTAACCAGCAATTGGCCTCAGTTGCCAGTATTAGCATTATCCTCAGTTGCCAGTAACCATCATTATCCTCAGTTAACAGTATCCAGCATTGGCCTCAGTTGCCAGTAACCAGCATTGGCCTCAGTTGCCAGTAATCAGCATTGGCCTCAGTTGTCAGTAACCAATATTGGCCTCAGTTGCAAGTAGCAAGCATTTGCTTCAGTTACCAGTAACCAGCATTAACCTGAGTTGTCAGTAACCAATATTGGCCTAAGTTGCCAGTAACAAGCGTTGGCCTCAGTAACCAGTAAACAGCATTGGCCTCAGTTGTCAGTAACCAATATTGGCCTCAGTTGCAAGTAGCAAGCATTTGCTTCAGTTACCAGTAACCAGCATTGACCTGAGTTGTCAGTAACCAATATTGGCCTAAGTTGCCAGTAACAAGCATTGGCCTCAGTCGCCAGTAAACAGCATTGACCTTAGTTGTCAGTAACCAATATTGGCCTCAGTTGCCAGTAACCAGCATTGGCCTCAGTTGCCAGTAACCAGCATTGGCCACAGTTGCCAGTAACCATCATTATCTTCAGTTACCAGTAACCAGCATTGGCCTCAGTTGCCAGTAACCAGCATTGGCCTCAGTTGCCAGTAATCAGCATTGGCCTCAGTTGTCAGTAACCAATATTGGCCTCAGTTGCAAGTAGCAAGCATTTGCTTCAGTTACCAGTAACCAACATTGACCTGAGTTGTCAGTAACCAATATTGGCTTAAGTTGCCAGTAACACGCATTGGCCTCAGTTGCCAGTAACCAGCATTGGCCTCAGTTGTCAGTAACCAATATTGGCCTCAGTTGCCAGTAACCAGCATTGGCCTCAGTTGCCAGTATTAGCATTATCCTCAGTTGCCAGTAACCATCATTATCCTCAGTTACCAGTAACCAGCATTGGCCTCAATTGCCAGTAACCAGCATTGGCCTCAGTTGCCAGTAATCAGCATTGGCCTCAGTTGTCAGTAACCAATATTGGCCTCAGTTGCAAGTAGCAAGCATTTGCTTCAGTTACCAGTAACCAGCATTGACCTGAGTTGTCAGTAACCAATATTGGCCTAAGTTGCCAGTAACAAGCATTGGCCTCAGTCGCCAGTAAACAGCATTGGCCTCAGTTGTCAGTAACCAATATTGGCCTCAGTTGCAAGTAGCAAGCATTTGCTTCAGTTACCAGTAACCAGCATTGACCTGAGTTGTCAGTAACCAATATTGGCCTAAGTTGCCAGTAACAAGCATTGGCCTCAGTTGCCAGTAACCAGCATTGGCCTCAGTTGTCAGTAACCAATATTGGCCTCAGTTTCCAGTAACCAGCATTGGCCTCAGTTGCCAGTATTAGCATTATCCTCAGTTGCCAGTAACCATCATTATCCTCAGTTACCAGTAACCAGCATTGGCCTCAATTGCCAGTAACCAGCATTGGCCTCAGTTGCCAGTAATCAGCATTGGCCTCAGTTGTCAGTAACCAATATTAGCCTCAGTTGCAAGTAGCAAGCATTTGCTTCAGTTACCAGTAACCAGCATTGACCTGAGTTGTCAGTAACCAATATTGGCATAAGTTGCCAGTAACAAGCATTGGCCTCAGTCGCCAGTAAACAGCATTGGCCTCAGTTGTCAGTAACCAATGTTGGCCTCAGTTGCAAGTAGCAAGCATTTGCTTCAGTTACCAGTAACCAGCATTGACCTGAGTTGTCAGTAACCAATATTGGCCTAAGTTGCCAGTAACAAGCATTGGCCTCAGTTGCCAGTAACAAGCATTGACCTTAGTTGTCAGTAACCAATATTGGCCTCAGTTGCCAGTAACCAGCATTGGCCTCAGTTGCCAGTAACCAGCATTGGCCACAGTTGCCAGTAACCATCATTATCCTCAGTTACCAGTAACCAGCATTGGCCTTCAGTTGCCAGTAACCAGCATTGGCCTCAGTTGCCAGTAATCAGCATTGGCCTCAGTTGTCAGTAACCAATATTGGCCTCAGTTGCAAGTAGCAAGCATTTGCTTCAGTTACCAGTAACCAGCATTGACCTGAGTTGTCAGTAACCAATATTGGCCTAAGTTGCCAGTAACAAGCATTGGCCTCAGTCGCCAGTAAACAGCATTGGCCTCAGTTGTCAGTAACCAATATTGGCCTCAGTTGCCAGTAACCAGCATTGGCCTCAGTTGCCAGTAACCAGCATTGGCCACAGTTGCCAGTAACCATCATTATCCTCAGTTACCAGTAACCAGCATTGGCCTCAGTTGCCAGTAACCAGCATTGGCCTCAGTTGCCAGTAATCAGCATTGGCCTCAGTTGTCAGTAACCAATATTGGCCTCAGTTGCAAGTAGCAAGCATTTGCTTCAGTTACCAGTAACCAGCATTGACCTGAGTTGTCAGTAACCAATATTGGCCTAAGTTGCCAGAAAACAGCATTGGCCTCAGTCGCCAGTAACCAGCATTGGCCTCAGTTGTCAGTAACCAGCATTGGCCTCAGTTGCCAGTAACCAGCATTGGCCTCAGTAGCCAGTAACCAGCATTATCCTCAGTTACCAGTAACCAGCATTGGCCTTATTTGTCAGTAACCGGCATTGGCGTCAGTTGCCAGTAAACAGCATTGGCCTCAGTTGCCAGTAACCAATATTAGCCCCAGTTGCCAGTAAAAAGCATTGGCCTCAGTTGTCAGTAACCAATATTGGCTTCAGTTGCAAGTAACCAGCATTGGCCTCAGTTGTCAGTAACCAATATTGGCCTCAGTTGGTAGTAACAAGCATTGGCTTCAGTTGCCAGTAACAAGCATTGACCTCAGTTGTCAGTAACCAATATTGGCCTCAGTTGCCAGTAACCAGCATTGGCCAAAGTTGCCAGTAACCAGCATTGGCCTCAGTTGTCAGTAACCAAAATTGGCCTCAGTTGACAGTAACAAATATTGGGCTCAGTTGCCAGTAAAAAGCATTAACCTCAGTTGTCAGTAACCAGCATTGGCCTCAGTTGCCAGTAACCAGAATTAACCTCAGTTGCCAGTAACCAGCATTATCCTCAGTTGCCAGAAACAAGCATTGGCTTTAGTTGCCAGTAACCAGCATTGACCTCAGTTGTCAGTAACCAATATTGGCCTCAGTTGCCAGTAACCAGCATTGGCCTCAGTTGCCAGTAACCAGCATTGGCCACAGTTGCCAGTAACCATCATTATCCTCAGTTACCAGTAACCAGCATTAGCCTCAGTTGCCAGTAACCAGCATTGGCCTCAGTTGCCAGTAACCAGCATTGGCCTCAGTTGTCAGTAACCAATATTGGCCTCAGTTGCAAGTACCAGCATTGGCTCAGTTGCCAGTAACCAGAATTGACCTCAGTTGCCAGTAACCAATATTGGCCTCAGTTGTCAGTAACCAGCATTGGAATCAGTTGCCAGTAACCAATATTGCCCTCAGTTGCCAGTAACAAGCATTGGCCTCAGATGCCAGTAATCAATATTGGCCTCAGTTGCCAGTAACCAGCATTGGCCTCAGTTGTCAGTAACCAGCATTGGCCTCAGTTCCCAGTAATCAGCATTGGCCTCAGTTATCAGTAACCAATATTGGCCTCAGTTGCCAGCAACCAGCATTGGCCACATTTGTCAGTAACCAATATTGGCCTCAGTTGCCAGTAACCAGCATTGGCCTCAGTTGCCAGTAACCAGCATTGGCCACAGTTGCCAGTAACCATCATAATCCTCAGTTACCAGTAACCAGCATTGGCCTCAGTTGCCATTAACCAGCATTGGCCTCAGTTGCCAGTAATCAGCATTGGCCTCAGTTGTCAGTAACCAATATTGGCCTCAGTTGCAAGTAGCAAGCATTTGCTTCAGTTACCAGTAACCAGCATTGACCTGAGTTGTCAGTAACCAATATTGGCCTAAGTTGCCAGTAACAAGCATTGGCCTCAGTCGCCAGTAAACAGCATTGGCCTCAGTTGTCAGTAACCAATATTGGCCTCAGTTGCCAGTAAGCAGCATTGGCCTCAGTTGCCAGTATTAGCATTATCCTCAATTGCCAGTAACCATCATTATCCTCAGTTAACAGTATCCAGCATTGGCCTCAGTTGCCAGTAACCAGCATTGGCCTCAGTTGCCAGTAATCAGCATTGGCCTCAGTTGTCAGTAACCAATATTGGCCTCAGTTGCAAGTAGCAAGCATTTGCTTCAGTTACCAGTAACCAGCATTAACCTGAGTTGTCAGTAACCAATATTGGCATAAGTTGCCAGTAACAAGCATTGGCCTCAGTAACCAGTAAACAGCATTGGCCTCAGTTGTCAGTAACCAATATTGGCCTCAGTTGCAAGTAGCAAGCATTTGCTTCAGTTACCAGTAACCAGCATTGACCTGAGTTGTCAGTAACCAATATTGGCCTAAGTTGCCAGTAACAAGCATTGGCCTCAGTCGCCAGTAAACAGCATTGACCTTAGTTGTCAGTAACCAATATTGGCCTCAGTTGCCAGTAACCAGCATTGGCCTCAGTTGCCAGTAACCAGCATTGGCCACAGTTGCCAGTAACCATCATTATCTTCAGTTACCAGTAACCAGCATTGGCCTCAGTTGCCAGTAACCAGCATTGGCCTCAGTTGCCAGTAATCAGCATTGGCCTCAGTTGTCAGTAACCAATATTGGCCTCAGTTGCAAGTAGCAAGCATTTGCTTCAGTTACCAGTAACCAACATTGACCTGAGTTGTCAGTAACCAATATTGGCTTAAGTTGCCAGTAACACGCATTGGCCTCAGTTGCCAGTAACCAGCATTGGCCTCAGTTGTCAGTAACCAATATTGGCCTCAGTTGCCAGTAACCAGCATTGGCTTCAGTTGCCAGTATGAGCATTATCCTCAGTTGCCAGTAACCATCATTATCCTCAGTTACCAGTAACCAGCATTGGCCTCAATTGCCAGTAACCAGCATTGGCCTCAGTTGCCAGTAATCAGCATTGGCCTCAGTTGTCAGTAACCAATATTAGCCTCAGTTGCAAGTAGCAAGCATTTGCTTCAGTTACCAGTAACCAGCATTGACCTGAGTTGTCAGTAACCAATATTGGCCTAAGTTGCCAGTAACAAGCATTGGCCTCAGTCGCCAGTAAACAGCATTGGCCTCAGTTGTCAGTAACCAATATTGGCCTCAGTTGCAAGTAGCAAGCATTTGCTTCAGTTACCAGTAACCAGCATTGACCTGAGTTGTCAGTAACCAATATTGGCCTAAGTTGCCAGTAACAAGCATTGGCCTCAGTTGCCAGTAACCAGCATTGGCCTCAGTTGTCAGTAACCAATATTGGCCACAGTTTCCAGTAACCAGCATTGGCCTCAGTTGCCAGTATTAGCATTATCCTCAGTTGCCAGTAACCATCATTATCCTCAGTTACCAGTAACCAGCATTGGCCTCAATTGCCAGTAACCAGCATTGGCCTCAGTTGCCAGTAATCAGCATTGGCCTCAGTTGTCAGTAACCAATATTAGCCTCAGTTGCAAGTAGCAAGCATTTGCTTCAGTTACCAGTAACCAGCATTGACCTGAGTTGTCAGTAACCAATATTGGCATAAGTTGCCAGTAACAAGCATTGGCCTCAGTCGCCAGTAAACAGCATTGGCCTCAGTTGTCAGTAACCAATATTGGTCTCAGTTGCCAGTAACCAGCATTGGCCTCAGTGGCCAGTGACCCGCATTATCCTCAGTTGCCAGTAACCAGCATTGGCCTCAGTTGTCAGTAACCAATATTGGCCTCAGTTGCCAGTAATTAGCATTGGCCTCAGTTGACAGTAACCAATATTGTCCTCAGTTGCCAGTGACCACCATAAACTTCAGTTGCCATTAACCAATATTGGCCTCAGTGGCCAGTAACCAGCATTGGCCTCAGTTGTCAGTAACCAATATTGGCCTCAGTTGTTAGTAACAAGCATTGGCTTCAGTTGCCAGTAACAAGCATTGACCTCAGTTGTAAGTAACCAATATTGGCCTCAGTTGCCAGTAACCAGCATTGGCCTCAGTTGCCAGTGACCAGCATTGGCCTCAGTTGTAAGTAACCATAATTGGCCTCAGTTGACAGTTACAAATATTGGGCTCAGTTGCCAGTAAAAAGCATTAACCTCAGTTTTCAGTAACCAGCATTGGCCTCAGTTGCCAGTAACCAGCATTGGCCTCAGTTGCCAGTAACCAGCATTATCCTCAGTTGCCAGTAACAAGCATTGGCCTCAGTTGCCAGTAAACAGCATTGGCCTCAGTTGTCAGTAACCAATATTGGCCTCAGTTGCCAGTAACCAGCATTGGCCTCAGTTGCCAGTATCACCATTATCCTCAGTTGTTAGTAACAAGCATTGGCCTCAGTTGCCAGTAACCAGCATTGGCCTCAGTTGTCAGTAACCAATATTGGCCTCAGTTGCCAGTAACAAGCATTGGCTTCAGTTGCCAGTAAACAGCATTGACCCCAGTTGTCAGTAACCAATATTGGCCTCAGTTGCCATTAACCAGCATTGGCCTCAGTTGCCAGTAACAATCATTGGCCTCAGTTGTCAGTAACCAATATTGGTCTCAGTTGCCAGTAACCAGCATTGGCCTTAGTTGCCAGTAACCAGCATTATCCTCAGTTGCCAGTAACCAGCATTGGCCTCAGTTGTTGGTAACCAATATTGGCCTCAGTTGCCATTAACCAGTATTGGCCTCAGTTGTCAGTAACCAATATTGGCCTCAGTTGCCAGTAACCAGCATTGGCCTCAGTTGCCAGTAACCAGCATTGGCCTCAGTTGCCAGTAACCAATATTGGCCTCAGTTGTCAGTAACCAGCATTGGCATCAGTTGCCAGTAACCAATATTGCCCTCAGTTGCCAGTAACAAGCATTGGCCTCAGATGCCAGTAATCAATATTGGCCTCAGTTGCCAGTAACCAGCATTGGCCTTAGTTGTCAGTAACCAGCACTGGCCTCAGTTCCCAGTAATCAGCATTGGCCTCAGATATCAGTAACCAATATTGGCCTCAGTTGCCAATAACCAGCATTGGCCACAGTTGTCAGTTACCAATATTGGCCTCAGTTGCCAGTAACCAGAATATACCTCAGTTGCCAGTAACCAGCATTTTCCTCAGTTGCCAGAAACAAGCATTGGCTTCAGTTGCCAGTAACCAGCATTGACCTCAGTTGTCAGTAACCAATATTGGCCTCAGTTGCCAGTAACCAGCATTGGCCTCAGTTGCCAGTAACCAGCATTGGCCACAGTTGCCAGTAACCATCATTATCCTCAGTTACCAGTAACCAGCATTGGCCTCAGTTGCCAGTAACCAGCATTGGCCTCAGTTGCCAGTAACCAGCATTGGCCTCAGTTGTCAGTAACCAATATTGGCCTCAGTTGCAAGTAGCAACCATTTGCTTCAGTTACCAGTAACCAGCATTGACCTGAGTTGTCAGTAACCAATATTGGCCTCAGTTGCCAGTAACAAGCATTGGCCTCAGTCGCCAGTAAACAGCATTGGCCTCAGTTGTCAGTAATCAATATTGGCCTAAGTTGCCAGTAACCAGCATTGGCCTCAGTTGCCAGTATTAGCATTATCCTCAGTTGCCAGTAACGAGCATTGGCTTCAGTTGCCAGTAGCCAGCATTGAACTCAGTTGTCAGTAACCAATATTGGCCTCAGTTGCCAGAAAACAGCATTGGCCTCAGTTGCCAGTAACCAGCATTGGCCTCAGTTGTCAGTAACCAGCATTGGCCTCAGTTGCCAGTAAACAGCATTGGCCTCAGTTGTCAGTAACCAATATTGGCTTCAGTTGCAAGTAACCAGCATTGGCCTCAGTTGTCAGTAACCAATATTGGCCTCAGTTGTTAGTAACAAGCATTGGCTTCAGTTGCCAGTAACCAGCATTGACCTCAGTTGTCAGTAACAAATATTGGCCTCAGTTGCCAGTAACCAGCATTGGCCTTAGTTGCCAGTAACCAGCATTGGCCTCAGTAGCCAGTAACCAGCATTATCCTCAGTTACCAGTAACCAGCATTGGCCTCATTTGTCAGTAACCAGCATTGGCCTCAGTTGCCAGTAAACAGCATTGGCCTCAGTTGCCAGTGACCAGCATTGGCCTCAGTTGTCAGTAACGAAAATTGGCCTCAGTTGACAGTTACAAATATTGGGCACAGTTGCCAGTAAAAAGCATTGGCCTCAGTTGTCAGTAACCAGCATTGGCCTCAGTTGCCAGTAACCAGCATTGGCCTCAGTTGCCAGTAACCAGCATTATCCTCAGTTGCCAGAGGCTTCAGTTGCAAGTAACCAGCATTGGCCTCAGTTGTCAGTAACCAATATTGGCCTCAGTTGTTAGTAACAAGCATTGGCTTCAGTTGCCAGTAAAACCAGCATTGACCTCAGTTGTCAGTAACCAATATTGACCTCAGTTGCCAGTAACCAGCATTAGCCTCAGTTGCCAGTAACCAGCATTGGCCTCAGTTGTCAGTAACCAAAATTGGCCTCAGTTGACAGTTACAAATATTGGGCTCAGTTGCCAGTAAAAAGCATTGGCCTCAGTTGTCAGTAACCAGCATTGGCCTCAGTTGCCAGTAACCAGCATTGGCCTCAGTTGCCAGTAACCAGCATTATCCTCAGTTGCCAGAAACAAGCATTGGCTTCAGTTGCTAGTAACCAGCATTGACCTCAGTTGTCAGTAACCAATATTGGCCTCAGTTGCCAGTAACCAGCATTGGCCTCAGTTGCCAGTAACCAGCATTGGCCACAGTTGCCAGTAACCATCATTATCCTCAGTTACCAGTAACCAGCATTGGCCTCAGTTGCCAGTAACCAGCATTGGCCTCAGTTGCCAGTAACAAGCATTGGCCTCAGTTGTCAGTATCCAATATTGGCCTCAGTTGCCAGTAACCAGCATTGGCCTATGTTGTTAGTAACAAGCATTGACCTCAGTTGCCAGTAACGAGCATTGGCCTCAGTTGCCAGTAACAAGCATTGGCCTCAGTTGCCAGTAAACAGCATTGGCCTCAGTTGTCAGTAACCAATATTGGCCTCAGTTGCCAGTAACCAGCATTGGCCTCAGTTGCCAGTATCACCATTATCCTCAGTTGCCAGTAACAAGCATTGGCTTCAGTTGCCAGCAACCAGCATTGACCTCAGTTGTCAGTAACCAATATTGGCCTCAGTTGCCAAGAAACAGCATTGGCCTCAGTCGCCAGAAACCATCATTGGCCTCAGTTGTCAGTAACCAGCATTGGCCTCAGTTGCCAGTAAACAGCATTGGACTCAGTTGTCTGTAACCAATATTGGCTTCAGTTGCAAGTAACCAGCATTGGCCTCAGTTGTCAGTACCCAATATTGGCCTCAGTTGTTAGTAACAAGCATTGGCTTCAGTTGCCAGTAACCAGCATTGACCTCAGTTGTCAGTAACCAATATTGACCTCTGTTGCCAGTAACCAGCATTGGCCTAACTTGCCAGTAAACAGCATTGGCCTCAGTCTTCAGTAACCAATATTGGTCTCAGTTGCCAGTAACCAGCATTGGCCTCAGTTGCCAGTGACCCCCATTATCCTCAGTTGCCAGTAACCAGCATTGGCCTCAGTTGTCAGTAACCAATATTGGCCTCAGTTGCCAGTAACCAGCATTGGCCTCAGTTGTCAGTAACCAATATTGGCCTCAGTTGCCAGTAACCAGCATTGGCATCAGTTGTTGGTAACCAGCATTGGCCTCAGTTGCCAGTAACCAGCATTGGCCTCAGTTGCCAGTAACCAGTATTGGCCTCAGTTGCCATTAACCAATATTAGCCTCAGTTGCCAGTAACCAGCATTGGCGTCAGTTGCCGGTAACCAATATTGGCCTCAGTTGCCAGTAACCAGCATTGGCCTCAGTTGCCAGTAACCAGCATTAACATCAGTTGCCAGTAACCAATATTGGCCTCAGTTGCCAGTGACCAGCATTGGCCTCAGTTGTCAGTAACCAATATTGGCCTCAGTTGCAAGTAGCAAACATTTGCTTCAGTTACCAGTAACCAGCATTGACCTATGTTGACAGTAACCAATATTGGCCTCAGTTGCCAGTAACCAGAATTGGCCTCATTTGTCAGTAACCAATATGAAACTCAGTTGCAAATAACCAATATTGGCCTCAGTTGCCAGTAACCAGGATTGGCCTCAGTTGTCAGTACCACCATTGGCCTCAGTTGCCAGAAACCAATATTGGCCTCAGTAGCCAGTAACTAGCATTGGCATCAGTTGCCTGTAACCATTTTTGGCCTCAGTTGCCAGTGACCAGCATTGGCATCAGTTGCCAGTAACCAATATTGGCCTCAGTTGCCAGTGACCAGCATTGGCCTCAGTTGTCAGTAACCAATATTGGCCTCAGTTGCAAGTAGCAAACATTTGCTTCAGTTACCAGTAACCAGCATTGACCTAAGTTGTCAGTAACCAATATTGGCCTCAGTTGCCAGTAACCATAATTGTCCTCAGTTGTCAGTACCACCATTGGCCTCAGTTGCCAGAAACCAATATTGGCCTCAGTTGCCAGTAACCAGCATTGGCATTAGTTGCCAGTAACTAATATTGGCCTCAGTTGTCAGTGACCAGCATTGGACTCAGTTGTCAGTAACCAATATTGGCCTCAGTTGCAAGTAGCTAACATTTGCTTCAGTTACCAGTAACCAGCATTGACCTGAGTTGTCAGTAACCAATATTGGCCTCAGTTGCTAGTAACCAGCATTGGCCTCAGTTGCCAGTAACCAGCATTATCCTCAGTTGCCAGTAACAAGCATTGGCTTCAGTTGCCAGTAATCAGCATTGGCCTCAGTTGTCAGTAACCAATATTGGCCTCCGTTGTCGGTAACCGACATTTTACCGACAAAATGTCGGTAAAATGTGATTTACAATGACAGAGGATGTGTCACCATGTCTTGTTGCATATTGATGTCGATTAATTATAGTACGAAGTAGATTGTCTCTTTGATGGAAATATTTTGTCTCATACGAAAATACAAGTTATTTTTGTCTTTTTATTGAAAATTCCGATATTTCCGGTAATCTGTTTTCGTAATGTCGTAACTTGGTAGACAAGTTAAGGTATATTAGCTTAAAACACTTAGTTATGGCGTGGTCTCTAAGGTTCCTATGGAGAACAGGCAAACATATAGATATATTGTGTTTGACATGTTACAGCATTTTCTATAAACTAACATCCGAGATTTATTAAATTGTGATATGTTGTATTGAACTTCGCAAAACAATAAGTATTGTTCACATTTGGCTAAAATTTAGCAAATATTAATATATTAATGAGCTGAGTGGTAGAAACTTTATTGAAATTTTCGCTTAATGCATGAGCATCACATCAGTGAAACACAACAAAATTAACTAAACGAAATATAAATACACAAAGCTAGAAGAAACTTGAAAGTAACAAGAATATGTGAACAATTATAATTGGCAATTTGAAAATAGAATTAATAATGAAATGATAAAATAAAAGGAACAAAAGTTGTGTTATGCGACTAGTATGTTGTGACCGACGTATTTCCTTCAACAGTTCTCACCTTTCGAATGTAAAGTATCTCCCCTTTATAATACGGGCATTCTTCTTCTTTTTTTCTAAAATCTTAAAACCATCGAAATTTATTTTGTGGTCGGTATTTAAAATGTGATTTACAATAACTGAGGATGTGTCACCATGTCTTATTGCATATTGATGTCGATTAATTCTAGTACGAAGTAGATTGTCTCTTTGATCGAAATATTTTGTCTCTTTTATACGAAAATACAAGTTATTTTTGTCTTTTTATTGAAAATTCCGATATTTCTGGTAATCTGTTTTCGCAAGGTGGTAACTTGATTGACAAGTTAAGGTTTGTTCGCTTAAAATACTTAGTTGTGGCATGGTCTCTAAGGTTCAAATGGAGAACACACAAACATATAGATATTGTGTAGGGCATGTATATTGTGTTGTACAGCTTTTTCTTTAAACTAACATCCGAGATTTGTGAACAATACTTCTTGAATAGCCTTTATTTTCTAAGATCTCATACGTAAGGGATTCCTCAGTTGCCAGTAACCAATATTAGCCTCAGTTGCCAGTAACCAGCATTAACATCAGTTGCCAGTAACCAGCATCGGCCTCAGTTGCCAGTAACCAGCATTAAACTCAGTTGTCAGTAACCAATATTACCCTCAGTTTCCAGTAACCAGCATTGGCTTCAGTTGCCAGTAATCAGTATTGGCCTTAGTTGACAGTAACCAATATTGGCCTCAGTTGCCAGTAACCAGAATTGGCCTCAGTTGTCAGTAACCAATATGAACCTCAGTTGCAAGTAACCAATATTGGCCTCAGTTGCCAGAAACCAATATTGGCCTCAGTTGCCAGTAAACAGCATTAGCATCAGTTGCCAGTAACCAATATTGGCCTCAGTTGCCAGTAACCACTATTGGCCTCAGTTGTCAGTAACCAATATTGGCCTCAGTTGCAAGTAGCAAGCATTTGCTTCAGTTACCAGTAACCAGCATTGACCTGAGTTGTCAGTAACCAATATTGGCCTCAGTTGCCAGTAACCAGCATTGGCCTCAGTTGCCAGTAAACAGCATTGGCCTCAGTTGTCAGTAACCAATATTGGCCTCAGTTGCCAGTAACCAGCATTGGCCTCAGTTGCCAGTAACCAGCATTATCCTCAGTTGCCAGTAACAAGCATTGGCTTCAGTTGCCAGATAGCAGCATTGACCTCAGTTGTCAGTAACCAATATTGGCCTCAGTTGCCAGTAACCAGCATTGGCTTCAGTTGCCAGTAACCAGCATTGGCCTCAGTTGCCAGTAACCAGCATTATCCTCAGTTACCAGTATCCATCATTGGCCTCAGTTGTCAGTAACCAGCATTGGCATCAGTTGCCAGTAAACAGCATTGGCCTCAGTTGCCAGTAACCAATATTGGCCTCAGTTGCCAGTAAAAAGCATTGGCCTCAGTTGTCAGTAACCAATATTGGCTTCAGTTGCAAGTAACCAGCATTGGCCTCAGTTGTCAGTAACCAATATTGGCCTCAGTTGTTAGTAACAAGCATTGGCTTCAGTTGCCAGTAAACAGCATTGACCTCAGTTGTCAGTAACCAATATTGGCCTCAGTTGCCAGTAACCAGCATTGGCCTCAGTTGCCAGTAACCAGCATTGGCCTCAGTTGTCAGTAACCAAAATTGGCCTCAGTTGACAGTAACAAATATTGGGCTCAGTTGCCAGTAAAAAGCATTGGCCTCAGTTGTCAGTAACCAGCATTGGCCTCAGTTGCCAGTAACAGCATTGACCTCAGTTGCCAGTAACCAATATTGGCCTCAGTTGCCAGTAACCAATATTGGCCTCAGTTGCCAGTAACCAGAATTGGCCTCAGTTGCCAGTAACCAGCATTGGCCTCAGTTGCCAGTAACCAGCATTATCCTAAGTTGCCAGTAACAAGCATAGGCTTCAGTTGCCAGGAACCAGCATTGAACTCAGTTATCAGTAACCAATATTGGCCTCAGTTGCCAGTAACCAGCATTGGCCTCAGTTGCCAGTAACCAGCATTGGCCACAGTTGCCAGTAACCATCATTATCCTCAGTTACCAGTAACCAGCATTGGCCTCAGTTGCCAGTAACCAGCATTGGCCTCAGTTGCCAGTAACCAGCATTGGCCTCAGTTGTCAGTAACCAATATTGGCCTCAGTTGCAAGTAGCAAGCATTTGCTTCAGTTACCAGTAACCAGCATTGACCTGAGTTGTCAGTAACCAATATTGGCCTCAGTTGCCAGTAACAAGCATTGGCCTCAGTTGCCAGTAAACAGCATTGGCCTCAGTTGTCAGTAACCAATATTGGCCTCAGTTGCCAGTAACCAGCATTGGCCTCAGTTGCCAGTAACCAGCATTATCCTCAGTTGCCAGTAACCAGCATTGGCTTCAGTTGCCAGTAACAAGCATTGACCTCAGTTGTCAGTAACCAATATTGGCCTCAGTTGCCAGTAAACAGCATTCACCTCAGTTGCCAGTAACCAGCATTAGCCTCAGTTGTCAGTAACCAGCATTGGCCTCAGTTGCCAGAACACAGCATCGACCTCAGTTTCCAGTAACAAATGTTGGCCTCAGTTGCCAGTAACAAGCATTGGCCTCATTTGTCAGTAACCAATATTGGCTTCAGTTGCAAGTAACCAACATTGGCCTCAGTTGTCAGTAACCAATATTGGCCTCAGTTGTTAGTAACAAGCACTGGCTTCAGTTGCCAGTAACCAGCATTAACCTCAGTTGTCAGTAATTAATATTGGCCTCAGTTCCAGTAACCAGCATTGGCCTCACTTGCCAGTAACCAGCATTGGCCTCAGTTGTCAGTAACCAATATTGGTCTTAGTTGCCAGTAACCAGCATTGGCCTCAGTTGTCAGTGACCCGCATTATCCTTAGTTGCCAGTAACCAGCATTGGCCTCAGTTGTCAGTAACCAATATTGGCCTCAGTACCAGTAACCAGCATTGGCCTCAGTTGCCAGCAACCAATATTGGCTTCAGTTGCCAGTAACCACCATAAACTTCAGTTGCCAGTAAACAATATTAGCCTCAGTGGCCAGTAACCAGCATTAAACTCAGTTGTCAGTAACCAATATTGGCCTCAGTTGTCAGTAACCAGCATTGGCCTCAGTTGTCAGTAACCAATATTGGCCTCAGTTGCCAGTAACCAGCATTGACCTCAGTTGCCAGTAACCAATATTGGCCACAGTTGCCAGTAACCACCATTAACCTCAGTTGCCAGTAACCAATATTAGCCTCAGTGGCCAGTAACCAGCATTGGCCTCAGTTGTCAGTAACCAATATTGGCCTCAGTTGTCAGTAACCAGCATTGGCCTCAGTTGTCAGTAACCAATATTGGCCTCAGTTGCCAGTAACAAGCATTGGCTTCAGTTGCCAGTAACCAGCATTGACCTCAGTTGTCAGTAACCAATATTGGCCTCAGTTGCCAGTAACCAGCATTGGCCTCAGTTGCCAGTAACAAGCATTGGCCTCAGTTGTCAGTAACCAATATTGGCCTCAGTTGCCAGTAACCAGCATTGGCCTCAGTTGCCAGTAACAAGCATTGACCTCAGTTGCCAGTAACCAGCATTGGCCTCAGTTGCCAGTAACAAGCATTCCCCTCAGTTGTCAGTAACCAATATTGCCCTTAGTTGCCAGTAACCAGCATTGGTCTTAGTTGCCAGTAACCAGCATAATCCTCAGTTGCCAGTAACCAGCATTGGCCACAGTTGTCGTTAACCAATATTGGCCTCAGTTGCCAGTAACCAGCATTGTCCTCAGTTGTCAGTAACCAATATTAACCTCAGGTTCCAGTAACCAGCATTGGCTCAGTCGCCAGAAACCAGCATTGGGCTCAGTTGCCAGTAACCAATATTGGCCTCAGTTGCCAGTAACCAGCAATGGCCACAGTTGTCAGTAACCAATATTGGCTTCAGTTGCAGTAACCAATATTGGCCTCAGTTGTCAGTAACCAGCATTAATCTCAGTTGCCAGTAACCAATATTGGCCTCAGTTGCTAGTAACAAGCATTGACATCAGATGCCAGTAATCAATATTGGCCTCAGGTGCCAGTAACCAGCATTGGCCTCAGTTGTCAGTAACCAGCATTGGCCTCAGTTCCCAGTTATCAGCATTGGCCTCAGTTATCAGTAACCAATATTGGCCTCAGTTGCCAGTAACCAGCATTGGCCTCAGTTGTCAGTAACCAATATTGGCCTCATTTCCCAGTAACCAGCGTCGGCGTCAGTTGTCGGTAACCAGCATTGGCCTCAGTTGTCAGTAACCAGCATTGGCCTCAGTTGCCAGTAACCAATATTGGCCTCAGTTGCCAGTAACCAATATTAGCCTCGGTTGCCAGTAACCAATATTGGCCTCAGTTGCCAGTAACCTATATTGGCCTCAATTGCCAGTAACCAGCATTGGCCTCAGTTGGCAGTAACAAGCATTGACCTCAGTTGTCAGTACCCAATATTGGCCTCAGTTGCCAGTAACCAGCATTGGCCTCAGTTGCTTTCAGTAACCAGCATTGGCCTCAGTTGCCAGTAACCAGCATTGGCCTCAGTTGCCAGTAACCAGCATTTGCCTCAGTTTCCAGTAACCTATATTGGCCTCAGTTGTCAGTAACCAATATTGGCCTCAGTTGCCAGTAACCAGCATTGGCCTCAGTTGTCAGTAACCAATATTGGCCTCAGTTGCCAGTAATCAGCATTGACCTCAGTTGTCAGTAATCAATATTGGCCTCAGTTGCCAGTAACCAGCATTGGCTTTAGTTTTCGGTAACCAATATTGGTCTCAGTTGCCAGTAACCAATATTGGCCTCAGTTGCCATTAACCAGCATTGGCCTCAATTGTCAGTAACCAATATTGGCCTCAGTTGCCAGTAATTAGCATTGGCCTCAGTTGTCAGTAACCAATATTGGCCTCAGTTGCCAGTAATGAGCATTGGCCTCAGTTGTTGGTAACCAATATTGGTCTCATATGCCAGTAACCAATATTATCCTCAGTTGCCAGTAACCAGCATTCGCCTCAGTTGTCAGTATCCAATATTGGCCTCAGTTGTCAGTAACCAGCATTGGCCTCAGTTGTCAGTAACCAGAATTGGCCTCAGTTGTCGGTAACCAATATTGGTCTCAGTTGCCAGTAACCAATATTAGCCTCAGTTGCCAGTAAACCAGCATTGGCCTCTGTTGTCAGTAACCAATATTGGCCTCAGTTGCCAGTAACCAGCATTGACCTCAGTTGTCAGTAACCAATATTGGCCTCAGTTGCCAGTAATCAGCATTGGTATCAGTTGTCAGTAACCAATATTGGTCTCAGTTGCCGGTAACCAATATTGGCCTCAGTTGTCAGTAACCAGCATTGGCCTCAGTTGTCAGTAACCAATATTGGCCTCAGTTGCTAGTAACCAGCATTGGCCTCAGTTGTCGGTAACCAGCATTGGCCTCAGTTGTCAGTAACCAATATTGGCCTCAGTTGCCAGTAATCAGCATTGGCCTCAGTTGTCAGTAACCAATATTGGCCTAAGTTGCCAGTAACTAGCATTGGCCTCAGTTGTCGGTAACCAATATTAGTCTCAGTTGCCAGTAACCAATATTGGCCTCAGTTGACAGTAACTAGCATTGGCTTCAGTTGTTAGTAACCAATATTGGCCTTAGTTGCCAGAAATCAGCATTGGCTTCAGTTGTCAGTAACCAATATTGGCCTCAGTTGCCAGTAACCAGCATTGGCCTCAGTTGTCGGTAACCAATATTTGTCTCAGTTGCCAGTAACCAATATTGGCCTCAGTTGCCAGTAACCAGCATTGGCCTCAGTTGTCAGTAACCAATATTGGCCTCAGTTGCCAGTAACCAGCATTGGCTTCAGTTGTCGGTAACCAGCATTTGCCTTAGTTGCCAGTAACCAGCATTGGCCTCAGTTGTCAGTAACCAATATTGGCCTCAGTTGCCAGTAACCAGCATTGACCTCAGTTGCCAGTAACTAGCATTGACCATATTTGTCAGTAGCCAATATTGGCCTCAGTTGCCAGTAACCAGCATTGGCCTCAGTTGCCAGTAACCAGCATTGGCCTCAGTTGCCAGTAACCAGCATTGGCCTCAGTTGTCAGTAACCAATATTGGCCTCAGTTGCCAGGAACCAGCATTGGCCTCAGTTGCCAGTAACCAATATATATATATATATAATGAATAGTTGCTTGGTCACACGAGGTGACTTTCGCATTGAAAACCAGCTACAGAATCCTATTTTCATGATATCCAATTCTATACACCCTGACTTCTAACGGCCACATTGCCACAGCTGTTTTCGTTTCGCCCCCTTTTTGCCACATGTCGGTAGCCCCGGGCTCATCAGAAGGCTGACTACCAACTCTTCGCCTTTTGAAATTTGACTTATCCGAGATTCGAGCTGTCGCTCTCCGTACTTGGCTTGCGCTCTTGACTGCTAGGCTACGAATCCAGGATTACCAGATTTCACACAGTATATGAAACCTTCCATCATGATATCCAGAAACTGCATTGTCCGAGATGCTTCTCTGGCATGCTTATTATAGATTGTATCGTATGAGATCATGAAGATCGATTGAAATCGGGACTGGTGATCCTTTGATGGATGCTTATTTATGTAATGAATAGTTGCTAGGTCACACGAGGTGACTTTCGCATTGAAAACCAGCTGCAGAATTCTTCCTTCATGATATCCAATTCCATACACCCTGACTATTAGCGGCCACATTGCCTCAGCCGTTTTCGTTTCGCCTGCTTTTTGCCACATGTTGGTAGCCCCGGGCTCATCAGAAGGCTGACTACCAACTTTTCGCCTTTTGAAATTTGACTTATCCGATATTCGAGCTGTCGCTCTTCGTACTTGGCTTGCGCTCTTGACTGCTAGGCTCCGAATCCAGGATTACCAGATTTCACACAGTATATGAAACCTTCCATTATGATATCCAGAAACTGCATTGTCCGAGATGCTTCTCTGGCATGCTTATTATAGATTTTATCGTTTGAGATCATGAAGATCGATTGAAATCGGGACTGGTGATCCTTTGATGGATGCTTATTTATGTAATGAATAGTTGCTAAGTCACAGAGGTGACTTTCGCATTGAAAACCGGCTACAGAATCCTTCCTTCATGACCTCAGTTGTCAGTAACCAATATTGGCCTCAGTTGCCAGTAACCAGCATTGGCCTCAGTTGCCAGTAACCAGCATTGGCCTCAGTTGTCAGTAACCAATTTTAGCCTCAGCTGCCAGTAACCAGCATTGGCCTAAGTTGCCAGTAACCAACTTTATCATCAGTTGCCAGTAACCAGCATTAGCCTCAGTTGTCGGTAACCAATATTGGGCTCAGTTGCCAGTAACCAGCATTGGCCTCAGTTGTCAGTAACCAATATTGGCCTCAGTTGCCAGTAACCAGCATTGGCTTAGTTGCCAGTAGCCAGCATTGGCCTCAGTTGCCAGTAACTAATATTGGCCTCAGTTGCTATATGTGTTACAATTCCATCTGTATTATAGTTTTTATTATTTTCTGGATTGTTGTTTTTAGAATTAAGTAATGATTTGATGTCAGCCCTTCTGTTGTTTAGCCTTTTACTAAGGGATCTCTTTGACTCTCCTATATATTGCAGTTTACATTCTTTACACCTGCCTACAATAGTCGTACAACAGTTATTTCCTTTAATAGGATATTTTAGATTTGTAGATGGAATTGTAACACATATAGTGAAGCAACACAACGGAGATGAATCAATGATGGAATACATAGTAGTTGAAAATAATATACCACTAATTAAAGAACGGTTAATAAAAGAATCGAGGTGGCAAGGTCAATTAAGAACTTACAAATCATATGGTTTAAATAGCGGCACAATTTTCGAATGGTCAGAAAATGACTGATTTCTTACGTGGATTTTGTAGCACATACGAAGCTTTGTAATTGTAGATTTGTGACAGAATTTTTTGAAAAAGCGTGTGAAACGCGAAACTAGTAAAATAACTTGTAAATTGTTGTAATCTTTTAACCACCAGTTTATTGAAAAATTTGGAATATATAAACGAATCATGGGTGATCCTGGAAGACAGTTTAGCATACAACCAAAACTATATATATATATATATATATATATATATATATATATATATATATATATATATATATATATATATATAGTTATATATATAAGTT
>WNNJ02001096.1:0-16378 GCA_012934845.2 Pomphorhynchus laevis | reverse complement strand
AACCTATTCTTTTAATAATATATCTAGTACGACCAGAATATTTTTTGTAATTTATTTTTAGAAAAAGGGCAATAATAATAAGACCTAAAAATACATTGATAAATATAGCTGCTAATAACGCTAAAATGATAACAACTAAAAGTAATAAATAGTATTTCTTATCTTCTATTATCACCTTTAAAATTGAATTAATCTTTTCTTTCATGTTAAACTCCTTTTATTTAAATATAATAAAAACAGACCACAGAGGTCTGTTAATAATTAATTTATTATATTAATTCATTTTTATTCATTAACAGTAATAAATTTAGACGAAACTTTATAAACTGGATCAGTATAGAAGTTAAATTTAGGACTAACTAAAACATCTTTACCACGTTTAACAAGTGGAACTAAAACAGCTTCATCTTTAACTATTCTAGTTTCAAGAACTGCAAATTGAGCATTTCTTGATACTGGATCTTTTTCTTGGTTGGCTTTTTTGAAAGCTTCATCAAAATCAGTACTACTGTATCTAGAAGTATTTAAACCATTGATAAATGCACTTTGGAATAAACCTAAGAAGTTACCAGCATCACCATAATCAGAACTCCACCCTCCATATACTATGTCAAAATTACCAGAGTTACGTTTATCAGAGTAAGCACTTTGATCTAATTGTTCAATAGTAACATTAATTCCTAAGTTAGCAGTTAATTGAGATTGAATATATTCCGCTAAAGTTTTATTAGTGTCACCAGAAGCTAATAAGAAAGTTAAGTTCATTTCATTAGCTTTTTTACCAAGTTCTTCCTCAGCTTTAGCTAAGTATGCCTTACCTGCTTCGATATCAAATGCAGATAAAGATCCTGTTAAATCTTTGAAGTTAACATCATAAGCACTTTCAGTTAATTCTCCTGGAACAAATGTATCAGCAGCTTTAGTACCACCACCATAGATGTTATCAGCAATTTCAGCAGTATTTATAGAAGATTGAATTGCTTTTCTTAAGTTTACATTTGTAGTATCACCTGATTCATTATTAAAGTAAAGAACCATTGTTCCTGCTTCTTTTCTCTCCTTAAGTGATTCTGGAAAACTTTCTTTAGCAACCGAATGTTGTTCAGGAGATGGAATTGTAGCATAATCAACTTCATTTGATTGGAAAGCAGTAAATTGAGTGTTTGAATCTTTCATAAATACATATTCAACTCCATTTAATGTAACATTAGCAACATCCCAATATTTTTCATTTTTAACAGTTTTTATTGTTCCTGTTTTATCAAATTTTTCTACATAAAAAGGACCATTATACCATACTGTTTTTTCTGTTGCAGCATAAGTATCACCTGCATCAGTAGCAGCTTTTACACTTTCTTCTGCAATTGGATTAAATGAACCAAATGCTAACATTGAAGTAAAGTATGGTGCAGGATAAGCTAATTTTATTTCAATTGTAGTGTCATCTAATGCTTTAACACCCAATTTATCCAAATCACCTGCTGCAGCTTCTTCATATCCTTCAATCATATCATAGATATAAGAGTAAGATGCACCAGTCTCAGGATCAACCATTCTCTTCCAAGCAAAGATATAATCATTTGCAGTTACAGTACCTTTTTCTTCACCTGAAGAATCAACCCATTTTACATTATCCTTTAATTTAATAGTGTAAGTCATTCCGTCTTCAGAAATCATTGGAAGTTCTGTGGCACCTCCAGGTTCTATTTCTCCATCTTTATTAATTACATAAAGACCTTCAAAGATTGCTTCATAAAGGTCAAACGATTGAGAGTATGAAGCTTGTGATATATCAAGCCCTTCTACCTCTGATGTTGCTCTTTTAAACACAAGTGGATCTTTTGAACCAGAACAACCTGCAAGTACAACAATAGCAATTAATAATAATCCTAATATTTTTTTCATTTTGTTTCCTCCCTTTTTTATTGATAATCTATTATACCATATTTTTTTATAAGTGCAAATTTTTTTTACATTTGGTGTGTGAAACAAAAGTGATAAAGTCGTAAGTGTACCACAAAAGAAAATGTCGCAAGTCCAAAAGTAATATAATATTACTGGAGGTCTTATGAGAAAGGTTATACTTACAAATATGGAAAATATGAAATATGAGGCAATAAAGAATTATGTGGATCATCCACCTAAGTATGGATTAAAAACAAAAAGCAAAAAGAGAATTGCTAAAAAGCTTCAAGTTGAGGTTAAGCAAGTTGAAAGATGGATTGCAGGATATAGAACTTGTGGAAAAGAATATTTTATTCATGGTAATAGAGGTAGACCTTCTTCAAGAAAAACATCAGAAGATATAATTATTACTATATGCAAATTATATGAAGACTACACAAGATGGAATTTCTCTCATTTTAATGAAAAAATACTTCAAGAAATGAACAATATAAATATCTCTACCACCGCTTTGACAAGTATATTAATAAACAATAACTTTGTATCACCAAAAGCTTCTAGAGTCACAAAAAGAAATTATAGAGATAAAACAGGAAAATATGAAACTTTTAATGATGACCAAATAATAGATTCAATATTATATGATTTTGCCAGACCAAAAGATAAAAAGGATATGCATCCAACTAGAGTTAAAAGAGAAAACTTTGGTCAAGAAGTTCAAATGGATGCATCAGATCATATTTGGTTTGGTGAGAACAAATCTCATCTACATGCTGCTATAGATCACTCTACTGGTACAGTTCTTGGAATGCAGTTCGAAAAACAAGAAACCCTAGTAGGTTACTACAACCTGTTTGAGCAAATATTATTAGAGTACGGTGCACCATATGAAATAATCACTGATAACCGAACAGTCTTTGCGTACAAAACAAAAGGGCGTCAACTCTTAGAGAATGACACCCTGACCCAATTTGGCTTTGCATGTTGCCAATTAGGTACCAATTTGTGTACAACAAGTATTCCGGAAGCTAAAGGTCAAATCGAAAGATTATTCCAAACACTTCAGGATAGAATGATTAATGAGATGGCATTAGCTGGCATCCAAACCATTGAACAAGCTAATGCGTTTGCAAAAACTTACATCAAAGAATTCAATTCTAAATTTGCTATACCTATTAATTATAGCAATAATATGTTCGATGATAAATTTAATAGTGAAGAAATTAATTATTATCTATCTACTATTACTGAAAGAAAAGTAAATAACGCTGGTTCAATTACGTTAAACAAGAAAATATATTACCCAATAAATGAAAAAAGTGAGCCAGTTCATTTTCCTCAAGGTACCATCGCAAATATAATAATTACAAAAGATGGTCATCTTGTGATGGCTGTAAAAGACTCTAAATTTGCACTAGTACCTGTTGAAGAATTAGGACAGTATTATTGCAATAATAAACATGTATTTATTCCACCAATGACACATTACTATAAATCTAAATCTTTTAAGAAATATTTAAAAAACAAAAAAAGGAAAGAAACTTACGCGAATGTTGACTAATAAGTTGCGACATTTTAACTTTTGCTTGATGTGCTGTTTTTAATTAATACTATTTATATATATTATTACACATTTTATTTCTCCCTTTTTTAAGTAGTTTGAAATTAAAATGAAATTTACATGGTGGTTATTTTATTATTATTATTGTTGGTGGCAAAGTAGTTCAAGCAAGTTACTATTTGCTTTAATTTGAAATTCAATGTCTTGATAATATAATTTAAGTTCAAAATTTGTTTTACAAATAAAGAGATAAATTTAATGCACATTACATTAAAAATTTTATTTAGTATTTTTTTCATTAATTCTCCATTTTAATCTATTAAGTTTCATAGATTATTTCAAATATATAATTATATTTATTAAGTTGTCTTAATATATTTAATTAACATAGTTTTTTTTGTTAAAAAAGTAAAATCCTTTTGAAAGAAATAACTCTCTATTATATTATATCATATTTTAATAGAATTACAAAATGTGAGATTTTTAATAAACAAAAAATAATTATTTTTAATTGGTTAGAAAGCAGTATCAATTTTTTTGATTATCTGTTAGTAATTTTTCCAATATTAACACTAATAAAAATTTATTTTAATACTAATGAATGCTTTTATTAAAACATATTATTTTGGCAAAAATTCTTTTATTTAGAAACAGGTGAAATGATTTTACTGTTTTTTCTTCTATATACATAAAAAAGGAATCTTCAAGTGAAGATTCCTTTTTTATTTTTTAAAATGATGTCCAACCACCATCAGTTTGCATTATTGCACCCGTCATATGTGTGGAATCATTACTGGCTAAAAATAAAATCGATGCAGCTTGTTCATTAGATGTAGCATCTTGATTGGAAACTTCTTTTAAAATGCTTTTAGTCTTTTGACCTGCCATTGATTGTAATAAATTTGGATCAATACCATTTTTCATTGCCTCTTCTTGTTTGGCTTTTACAAAAGCCATTGCTTCTTCTACCATCGGAGTATCAGTCCCTGCAGGATTAACAGAATTTATTCTAATTCCAAATTTTGCATAATCTAATGCTAAATTTTTAGTAAGACCGTTAACCGCATGTTTAGAAGCTACATATGCAGGATTACCCGGAAGCCCTGTAATACCAGCAATTGATGCATTATTAACAATAACACCATTAATTGTATTTTCTAAAAAATAATCTAATTGATATTTACAACAATAAAATACAGAATAAAAATTATTTTCCATCGTAAAATCCAATTCTTTTTTAGAAAGTTTATGAACTGGACTAGGATTACCCATTACTCCTGCATTATTAATTGCAATTGTAACTTTACCAAATTTTTCAATAGCTTTTTTCATCATTATTTTTGAATTTTCTTCAACAGATAAATCCAAATTCAAGTATATTGCATCATGACCATCATCATTGATACTTTGAACTACTTTTTTACCTAAGTCTTCTTTTATATCAACTAATACAACCTTTGCACCTTCTTTTGCAGCTCTTATTGCTGTAGCAGCACCAATTCCTGCTGAGGCACCGGTAATAATCATTACATCATCTTTAAATCTATCTTTAAATACATTCATATCCATCTCCTTTTTATTGTCCTTTATATTAAGTATTGTAGCACAACACTATTTCTTTGTCAATGAAAAAAATTTCTAAAAAATTTAAATATTAAATGTAGTAAAAAAATTAATAATGGAAATGAAATAATTCGAATCCAGTAAAAAATTCAAATAATAATAATATTAATTTTTAATATTAAAAGTTAAAACTTTAATATTTTTTAATTCTAGCTATATACCATTTTTTCCACTTCCATTTTATCTAGATTGTAAAATACTGTCACATATAGAGTTGAATCTTTTGATTTTATAGTAGAATCTATTATCAAATACTTTCCCATAGTTTGAACTATAAGATATTTTGCTGCCACCATAAGATAAGGAAAAGCAAGATAAAAAGGATAGCTATCCAACAAAATAAAAAGTACATAAATATCAAGAAAAGAAGATATCTCAAGGGAACTGCTTTTTTTCATATACTATTTCCATGACACAAAAATGATTATTATTATTATTATTATTATTATTATTATTATTATTTACATTAGTACTTATCAATATTTACTTCTACGAGCATAGAAAAAAAATAATAGTAATAATGATTGAATCCAAAAATAAAGTTTTTAGCGTCTTACTTTTAAAAATTTTAATATATTGATATACAAATATTATGACTATTGATATAATTCTAAAAAAAGAAAAACTAATAATACTTGCAAAAAACAAAAGTAATAATAAAAAGAGTGATAAAAAGATACTTCCTAAAAAAGTATACTGTATTATTTTTTTTAAAAGTTTGTTTGAAATAACCTTCGCGTTATATAATTTTAACTCTTCCTTAGTATTTAACTCCATCAAAGTATTAAGATAAATGTAAATAAGTAATATAGAATAAACTTCATAATTTAGACTAATTTTAAGTTCTTTAATAATAAGTAAAATTACAATTATCCCAATGAGGAATATAAAAGTACACTTAATTAAATCAATCATTTTTATAAACAAATAATCATATATATTTCTTACAGAGATTATTTTTTTACTATTAGTTTTTTTTTGTAAAGTATACAACTCATTTTGATACTTTGAATCTAAAAAGCTATTATAAATTATAGAGTGGTTATAAAGATCTAGAAAATCCACTTCAATCCAATTAGAAAAAATGTAAATTATTGAAAACAATAAATAAATAAATGAAAACTGAAATTTCATGACAACTAGAAAAACAACACTTATAGTAATTAAAATATCTCTGTACAAATTACGATTTGTTAATGTAGCTCTAAAGCACAACAATAAAAAGATTACAGTAAAAACATTAAAATTCATGTCACTTAAAACATTTGAAACTTTTATTATGCGAATAAAAGCAAATCCATAAAAGAAAACTTTCAAAATTATTTTAAATTTAACAAAGTAAAAACTATCAATTTTTAATTTAAAATTAAAAACAGATATTTTTAAAGCTGGCATATCCATTCGATATAAACAATATAGTAAAACCAAAAATACTATCAAAAATAAATATTGTAAGTTAGTAGATAAAGCAAATTCAATTTCTAAGAAAAAAGACGCTATTATAACAAAAATTGTGGTAAAAATAATTATCAAATCATAGATTGGTATTGTCTTAAATTTTAAAGCAAGCCTATTTAAGTAGTTCATGAATTCTGTTAACCTCCAGGCTATTGTTATTATCTACAACTGTTAGAATTCCATCTTTTAGAAATACAATCTCATCACATATTTCCTTTAGCGATAAAATATCATGACTTGAAATAATAATAGTGCGATCTTTATTTTTTAATTTTTTTATATATTGTTGAATCGATTCGGATTGTATAAGATCCAATCCATTAAAGGGTTCATCAGCAATTACGTCAGCATTACTATTAAAAAGTTTTAATGCAATATTAAATCGTTGAGCTGTTCCAAGAGACAATTCAGAAGGTAATTTATCTTTATATTCTTCTAAATCAAATAAGTCAATATAATTTTTTAAATTAACTTTTTTTGTATTTATCAAATGAAAATGTTCAATGACTGTAAGTTTTTTGAAAAAAATTTTATCATTATTTATAAGCACAAGTGGATTTTTTAAAAAATCAATTCCGGCATAGTTTTCATCACCAATATACACTTTACAATTTTCAACATTAATAGATCCATCTAAACAATTTAATAGAGTCGTTTTACCAGCTCCATTTCGCCCTATTAGCCCATATATTTTATCATTCTCAAAATTAAAAGTTATATCTGATAAAATCTCTTTTGAACTCTCATAACAAAACGTTAATTTTTCAACTCTTATCATAATTTTTTAATCCTTTCTATTTCAAATTAATTGGCTAATATATTCATAATAAAATCTTTATTCGATAAATTTACTCTTTTTATATTTTCATATTTGAGACATAATTAAATAATATATTTTAACTTCATTAATCTTATCCCCATTATTATAGTTATCCCAAATGTCAACATTACCAACAAAATATAAATACAAATTCCTACTAATTTAAAATCTGTATAAAAAAATTTTTTTAATAATCTTATAGTGCTAAAAAATAGCGCAAAGTAAAAAACAAATAGCATTGATAATTTCAAAGGGATATAAAATAAAATGCAATATTTGTATTTTTAATAGTTCTTTTTTAGTATCTTAGTTGTGCCACTTTCTAACTTCATTATATCATATTCATTTAAAAAAAGTAAATATAGAAAATATAAGAATATTGAAATATATAGATAATATAATTCATGTTAATTGATTTTTTATTCTAACAATATACCATTTTTTCCACTTCCATTATATCTAGATTGTAAAATACTGTCACATATAGAGTTGAATCTTTTGATTTTATAGTAGAATTTATTATCAAATACTTTGGCATAGTTTGAACTAGTGCATATTCTGCTGCTTCTAAGGGATTTAGTGTCGCTATATCAAAAGGAATACCTATCCAACAAAATAGTCTTTCAGCGGAATATAATGCCAATAAACTTCCCTGAAATGCCTTGTACATCAGATGATTTAATTCTTGTGGCGTTGATAAAATCATGTTAACCATTGTTTTTATCATTCTATTTTTAGGTACTGGATAATCATTTTGTGGCATTCTTACACAATAGACAGTTGAATTTATTGAATAGTCTTCATATTTAATTGGAATTCCTGGATAAATAGAAGGAATGCAAGGTAGAGCTTTGTTAATTAAGGCATCATTCTCTATTTTTTCTTCTAGTTTTATGAGTGCCATTTCACGATTAGCACTGTCCATATAATCACTTGCTAGGTTTTGATATCCAAGAACTTCGTTAACTTGCCAAAGTAAAAATGTCAAAAATATTATTATGTATGCCATGACTGTTGGCATGAAAAAAGCATTATTTAAATTTTTCTTTTCCGATGGTGATATTTCTTGTTTCTTTTTCGTTTTCATATTGTACCTCTGCCTTTAGAATATTATTATCTTTATAAAAATCTATTTTTTTTATATTATTTAATACTACTTCTCCACTAAAATTAGTACTACCACCAGATCTTATTAATTTTTTATTTCTAACAGTGTATGAAGCAATAACTTCATTATGTTTTTCTAATTCAACCGTACTTTGATTTGGATTTATATGTTTTGTGGCGATTAGGTCCCTTTGAATTTGCATAGTAAATAAAATTGTTTGTCGATCATTATAAAATTCGTTATTTCCTCTACTCATTAGTAACATCATTTGCAATATTAACATACAAATAACTCCCATAACCATTAACCCCATCAATGCTTCTAATAAGGTGAATGCGTTCTTATTTTTCGATACAGTATGTATTTTCTTTGTTTGTTTGATATGTAACACAATATTTACCACCTTGATTGTTTGTATAGATGTCATTTGAATTTAATTCTGGAAATCCTTGATAGATGCCATCACGAAGTAAATTAATGGCTTTTGTTTGTTTATGGATGTTTATTGTCATTTGATGGTTTATCATGACCATTTCATTTAATAAAAGCATAGTAGATGAAATTAGTAAAAAAGATAGTAGTGCATCATATAAGATAAATCCATTTTTATTATTCAACTCTATATCTTCCTTCTCCGATAGAAAATATCATTTTTTTTGTGACATCTTTATTTTGAAATGTTATGGTTCCTGCTCTATTTATGTTGCCATATTTATTAATTGTAATTTGATTATCAAAGTTGTTTGTCATTTTTACATCCTTAAAGTTATCTTCTTTTTTATATAATACATCACATATATATACTTCATAGTATTGTTCATGTAATTTTATGAAACTGTCGCATGTTTTTGTGATGCTTTTAGTTTGCATCATATTCATGTCACTTCCAATTTTTTTAATACTTTGATTTATGTTGTAGTGTTTGTAGAAATTAGTCATGTCCGTTAGCATTGTAGTTGTGATAACTGTTACTATTATTAGTACTACTAACATTTCTAGCATTGTAAATGCATTAGTTTTTCTTTTTGTTGACACTTACAATATCTCCATCTAGTTTTAGTGTTGTTCCATCACTACATGTTGAACTTGGGATGTATCCAGCGCTTTCTAAAACCCCTATTGAAGTTGGTAATTTTCCTTCTGCAAGTTCGTAGGCGGTTACTTGGGTTTGGACCATATCTGCATATGATTCGCATCCTTTTTCATCTACTGTTTGTTTGTGTTTTGTGATATTAGGTATTGTTAAAAGTAGTAGTACTGAGATGATAAACATTACCATCAGCATTTCTAGTAGGGTAAAAGCATTTTTATTTTTGTCTTGTTTTTTCATTTTTTCTCTCTTTCTTTTATATTGTTTCCATCATTTGGAACATTGGTACAAATATTGATGTATATAATATTATAATTAGTATTCCAAATACTCCATAAAATAATGGTTGAATTAAAAATACTAGTTTTTTAGCTTGATCTTTTTGTGATTTTTCTAAAAATACAGTGTAATTTTCCAAACTATGTACTAGTGTTGAATAAGTTTCTCCATCTTTTATAATTAGTACTAATTCATCGGTATAAAATTCATTTCTTAGTGTTTCATATAATAACTTTCCTTCTTTTAATTCACTTAGTATTCTAATGCTCTCTATTTTTAATAACTTGTTGTATTCTTGATTCGATAGAATGTTTAATATTTCATCTATTCTAAGTCCCATTATTAATAGATTTACTATGTTAATAACAAAAATTTGATTATATAGTTTTATATAGTGTTTATTGATATATTTGTTTTTTACTAGTATTTTTATTTGCTTTTCATAAGGTTGTTTTTTTAGATATATAATAAATATTATTATGCTTAAAAATATTAACAATATGAATAGTGGTAGTATTTTAATAAAGTAAAATAAAAGTTTTATGCTACTTGACAATTCCATTCCAAATGATTCATATATAGTTTGAAATTGAGGTATTAAAAATAGAGATACAAAACCTAGAGCTAATATTAATATTGCTCCTAGTAAAACAGGATATTTTATTAGTTCTAGTACTTGATTTTTATTTTGTATTTTTTGTTTTATAATTAAATGAGATTTTTCTACACCTAATCTTATATTTCCACTTTGTTCTGCAATTTCTATTACTAGTAGTATGTCTCTATCATAATTATTTGCTAGAAAGTATCTCACTAAGTAGCTTTCCTTCTTCTAGATCTTCTATATATTTATCTAGTTTGAATCGATATTTTAATAAACTAAAGCATTCATTTAATGAATAACCCCTATTTAAAAATATTGATATGTTGTCAAGTATTTCTTCTTGTTGTTTTAAATTTAGTTTATTTAACTTCACCTTGGATACGTAGTTTTTCAATTTTATTTTCAATTGTGTCACCAATTCCTTTACTTGCTATTAGTTTAGTTATATCTTCACCTAGGGCATAGTCATAAAATGATTTAGAGTCACCAACACTATCAAGGATTAATCTTTGATTAGATACACCTATTAAAACAGATTCTATTTCACTTTGTAAAAAACCGAAGTCTAATAGTCTTTCTATTACACCATATTTATTTTTGGTATGCATTGTAGAAATAACTGTGTGTCCAGTGAGGGCTGCCCTAAATACATTACGGGCAGTTTCTTCATCTCTTATTTCTCCTATCATGATTATGTCTGGGATCTTGTCTTAAAGCTGCCTTAAGCCCTACTGTATATGTAATATTCATTTCTTCGTTAATTTGCATTTGAACAAAATGTTCATCAATAATTTCTATTGGATTCTCAAGTGTTAAAATTTTTTTATAATCTTTAACTGCAAGTTTATTGAGGATACTATACATGCTAGTAGTTTTACCAGAACCTGTAGGTCCTGTAAAGACGAATAATCCATTGCTATTTCTAAGCTGATTATACATTTTTTCTAAATCTTCTTCATAAAAGGCAATTTCATCAAAACTATTATAACACTCGTCCGGTAGAATTCTTATAACTAAACTTTCATTATCAACAAGTGGTATGGTGGATACTCTTATGAATATTTTTTCCATATTTTCGTTTTTTAAATTAAAGGCTCCATCTTGTGGAAATTTTGTTATAGATATATCTAGTCTTGTTTTAAACTTAATAAATCTTAACATTTTTGTGTATGTTGCAATATCTATTTCTTTTTGAAATACTAATTTATCAACAATACGATAATATATTTTTACCCAGTTTTCAATTGGATGAAAATGTATATCACTAGCATTTAATTTATTAGCTTCAAAAATAAATTGATACATTTGATCTGAAATTTTCATTTTTACTCCCTATAATATTATTATACGTAAAAAAATAAAAAATTTGACTACATAAAATAAAAAAGGCACACTAAAACCATTGTTTAGTGTGCCTTTTTAAATTTATATTTCTAAAATAATTTGTTTTTTAGAGAATTAGCAATTGCTTATTTGAATTTATTTTTCGCCAAAAATGCAGAACCAACGATACCAGCATCATCACCAAGAATTGCTTCTTTTATGATAAGCTTATCTTTCATAATTGGCATTAAATACTCATTGACTCTTTTTCTTACTAAAGGAAGAAGAATATCACCAGATTTAATGGTAACACCACCACCAATGACAAACATGTCCACCTCAACAACATGAATAATTGTAGCAATCATTCTAGCAAAGTTATCGGCAACATAATTAACTATTTTCAAAGCTTCTTCATTACCACTACGTGCAGAATCAATTAATTCTCCCGCATGTCTGAATCCTAAGTCTTTTGCATATCTTTTTAATGCTGTACCACTAGTTAAACCTTCCACAGCTCCTTTTGACATAATCGAGTGCTTAAAGTTATCATCTGGCCAAACAATAATATTTCCTATTTCACCAGAATATACATTATTACCCGTTACTATATCATTATTTATTATTAACGCTCCACCAATTCCTGTAGACCAAGTGATAAAATAAGAATTATCAACATGGCTTGCAGCTCCTTTAATTGCTTCACCTAATCCAGCAACATTTGCATCATTATTTAATACTGTATGTAAACCTGTTTTTTTAAATAAAATTTCTTCAACTTTAGTATTAGAAAACGGAATATTAGTACATGCTAATATAACTCCATTTTTTATGTCTACTTGTCCAGGAACGCTCATTCCAATCCCAACTGTATTTTTATTTTTGAGTTTATTAATTCCTTCTACAAGTTTATGGAAAATTTGTTCAACCCCAAGCTCAACTTCAGTTTCATATCTAATCACTTCTTCTAATTCAATAGAATCGTTAAATCTTGCAATTCTTAAATTAGTTCCACCGACATCTATACCTATATAATTTTTCATTTGTACTCTCCTATTATTTAACTAGTTTTATTATACTATAATTTAAATTAAAAAAATTTTTTTTGAAGACTAAAAAATACCAACCAAAAGGCTAGTATTTTTAAGGAAACATTAAGGATTAACATCATTTTCTGATTCTTCACAATCTGGAATTCCATTATTGTTTGCGTCATCTGTTATACCTGGACAAACATCATTATCATCAGTAACTCCATCACCATCAGAATCTGGTTCACAACCATCTGGTATTCCATCTCCATCAGAATCTACTGTATCATCAAATCCATTACATATATCATCTTTATCTGCTACGCCATCATTATCAGAATCAATTAAGTCATCACAACCATCTGGTATTCCATCATTATCAACATCAATATTATCATCAAATCCATCACAGACATCAGAAACATCAGGAACACCATCTCCATCTTTATCAGTAACTACTGGTGGATCTTCATTGGGAGTTGTAGGTTCAGGTTGTTCTTCTGGAGGTATTGGGATACCACCATTTAAATCTTCATCAAATGGTAAATTACTCTTCCCTAATTTATATTCATATGGTGTCGGATTTGCTGGTGGTAGTTCCTTGTTTACTCTTAGAGCATTACTTATTTCAAGCCTTTGATCATCAAGAGCTAAATAATATATAGAATATTGCTCATTGTAAAACTGATGATTAGTAACAAAAAATTCGCCTGAACTCCTACCTTCTGCAAGTACATATTTAATAAAATCTTCAACTGACTTTTGAGTTACAATTAGATTATTATAACCTGCTGACTGCATAATTCTCATCCAGGCAGAATTAGGAAGTGCTTTTACATCAGGTTCTAAAGAACCATCTATCATTTTTGATACTTTACTAATATTATCAAAGTAAATTAAATAATCATACATCAATTTAGGTTGCATATTTGTATCAACTACACCAAAAATTGCTTGAATAGTAGACATATTAAATCCAGACTGCAACATTTTTTTCATTGTTGCCATAACAACTTGTTGTTGTCTAATTCCACGTCCTTGATCAAATTCTGAATCCTTTCTAAACCTAGCATAACCTTGAATTGCTTCATCTCCCATCATAGTAAAATTTTCACCATCTTCAAAACAATAAGAATTATCACCTGATGTAGTAGCTTGACAAAAACTTCCATCAGCAGCATGAGCAGTAACTTCAATTCCTCCGATTTGATCAATTATGTTTGCGGCTTGAGATAAATCGAATTTAATGTAATAATCAATCGGTAAATTTAAAAATTTTTCAACTGTCTTTGATAAACAGTCCATGTTATGCCCACTTAATTCGTATAAATCATTAATAGGACCACGATATGGTTTAACTTCACCTAAAGCAGGATCAGTTAATGTATCACATACATAATCAACAGCAGTATCTCTAGGAATAGATGTCATTTCCATCTTATAAGTATTTGGATTGAAAGTAGCTGCTACTATTGCATCTGTTCTTTGGGGTTTCTTTCCAGCGTATATTTCATCACGAAAAGTATCAGCATCAGTACCTACAATTAAAATAGAAAGTGGTTTACCACTTGCTTCGGTGGGAATATACCATTGTGTAACATATAAATATCCAACCAAAACTAAAAGTACTCCTAAAATACTAGCAGCTATTTTTTTCTTTTTAGTAAATCCCTTTTTCCCTTTTTTTGTCTTGAGATTATTTGATTTTCCTCTTCTTTTTGTATCTTTTTGCATAATACCTCACTTTAATTATTTGGTCTTTAAAAATTCTAAAAATTCATTTTTAAGATCATTTCTTTGCAATGCGAAATCAACAGTTGCTTTTAAGAATCCTAGTTTGTCACCTATGTCATATCTTTTACCTTTAAAAGTACATGCATAAACATCTTCGACACACATCATTCTTTTAACAGCATCTGTTAGTTGTACTTCGTTTCCAGCACCTGCTGTTTGTGATTCTAAGTAATCGAAAATTTTAGGTGTCAAAATATAACGTCCCAAAACTGCTCGATTAGATGGTGCATCGCTAAATTTTGGTTTTTCAACAAAATCTAACATTTTAGACAAACTAGCATCACTGTCAATCATACTTACAATACCGTATTTCTCAACTTCACTATCAGGAACCGATTGTACTCCCATAATAGAACTTCCAGTTTGATTATAAGCATCGATTAATTGTTTAGTAGCAGGCACATCACTAACAACTACATCATCACCTAGAAGAACCGCAAAAGGTTCATCACCAATAAAAGCTTTAGCAGCACATATTGCATGCCCTAAACCTTTTGCTCCTTTTTGGCGAATGTAGTGCAAATTAGCCATTTCACTTATTTCATTAATCATCTCTAAAAATTCATCTTTACCTTTCTCTTTTAAAATTACTTCTAGAGATGTTGAGTGGTCAAAATGATCTTCAATTGCTCGTTTATTAGAGTGTGAAGCCGTGATAAAGATAATATCAGTAATACCACTTGAAACTGCCTCTTCAACGATATATTGGATAGTAGGTTTATCTACAATAGGCAACATTTCCTTTGGCATAGCTTTAGTAAAAGGTAAAAACCTTGTTCCAAAACCAGCAACTGGTATAACTGCCTTACGTATTTTTTTCATAATTCTCCTAATGACTCAGTGTTAGTTTCTTCAATAAATCTTTCAATTCCTTTTTCGAGTGTTAAAAATTTAAAATCAGGTAAATCAACTTTTAATTTATCAATATTCATAACTACTTCATGTATATAGTTTTTATTAGAAACAGTAGGGTTTAGTTTCAATTTTTTATTTGAATATTTTTCAATTAAAGCAAATATTTCTCCAAGTGAAGATTGGACACCAGAACCAATGTTATAAATTCCAGAATTATTTTGTGATAATTGAATTGTTATATCCACTAGATCATCTATATATATATAATCTTTTTTTGAATTTATCGGTGAAAACAAAGATAATTCTTGATTTTTAATAGCCTTACCTAATGCTACTGCAATGATTCCTTGTGTTCCATTTAAATTTTGTCCATGTCCATAAGGGTTACTGGGTCTTAAGATTAAAACATCTAATCCTTCTTGTTGTTTCATAATTAAATAATCTTCAATAATTTGTTTGCTATATCCATAAAAACTCGTAGGTCTAGGTTTCACATCTTCAGAACAATTATTTTGATTTCCATAAATAGTTCCACCTGATGAATAAAATACAAATTTTATATTTTTAACTTTAGCACAATATTCGATTATTTTATACGTAGGTAAAATAATATCTTCAACACTATTTATATATTCCTCAAATGTACTATTTGGTAGAATGCTATTGGCAAGATGTATAACATGAGTAATTTTATCATTTTTTATAATATCAATTATTTTATTTGCTTCTGTTAAACTAACATTATATACATCAAACTTTTCGCTACCACTTGGAATCCCAACTACAGAAACTTTATTACCTTGACTAATTAGTTTATTAGCAAGGTTTATCCCTATAAATCCAGTTCCTCCAATAATTAAAACATTCATTATAAACGTCCTTTTCTAATCTCCAAATATTCATCAACAGCTTCTGTCCAATATCTCA
>WNNJ02001095.1:0-115628 GCA_012934845.2 Pomphorhynchus laevis | reverse complement strand
ATTTCCTATAACTTGTATCCCAAAAATAAGAATTTTCACTAAAAACCAATTCAGTGCGATTTGACGCTGTATTCTCAATTTTATTGCTTTTTAATTTGATAAAATTTACAGTAAAAATGCAATACCCGGAGTTGGCTCTAAAATCTCTTCATTCTTATCAGAAATAGAAATCGAATCCTTTAGGAGATAAGTCCAAGAATTTTTCTCGCACGGATCTTTACTTTCAAATGCGTATTTCTCTATTAATTTTGCGTTCATTAACTAATCTTAGTAGAAAATAAATAAAAGAAACGCTGCACAATCAATCATTGATTTTGTGGAAAGCCACAAAATCAACTGAACTTTATACCATTTCATAAAACGCTAATTAAGCAGCCAAAGTCTCATGATCACTCTGTCGTGATGGCGCATTAATAACAACAATAATTTCTTCACAAGAGAAAAATAAAAGTACACAAGACTTTTCTTGTCAATCACTGGTTCGTGTGTCGGGTCGTAGAGGCAGTTTACAAACCAAACTACTACAGACATCGTCTTAAAGAATAATGAAAATTTATAAATTTATTTCGATAACGAATATGGAAGATCGTTATTAATCAAAAGAAAACTTACTTTTTGAACTTGTTTATTGCCTCGTTACAAGGGTTACTGTCGCTACCAACATAAGCATCGAAGTCACTCAGTGGAACGATAGAATATCCTACAGGAGAACTATCAGGCGGAGCTTGAAGATCTTCCACTTCGTATTCCAAAACAATGTTGGGATCATACACACAACAATTATCCCCTTTTTATCTTTGAATTAAATTCTCAGAAACGCCAGCCTTTCGTGTATCGGGTTAAACATCTCTACCACGAACGACAGCCGGTGACTTGTAAGTATTTCTACACATACCTTATGTCGCTTTCCGTTGGTAATTTCCGAATAGTTCAAGGTCTAATCTTGATCCAAACGTTTAGTTCCAATTCCAAAATAGTGAGAAAAATCACTCCGACTACTTATAGACCGAAGCGAAGCATCTCTCCAACTCTCCAAGCCGTCTTAACGTTATCTTCATGTCCGTTGTTACGTTTTAATATTTTATATTTAATGACAGCATTTTCGAATGTTTTGAGACAAATTACCGCGTCCGTTTATTTCCTTTTGACGCTCCTCTTGCTTGAAATTCGCTCTCTTCGTACATTCGTTTGACTTCCTGGTTTATACTATTCAAAATTCGTCTGCGGGATTATGGGCTTGTAAGAGGGCCGTTTGCACGCATTTGCCACTCAAAATAAATTTTCAATTTTTTATATTTCAAATTTAAACATTTAAATGTTTTTAACATTTAAAAATTTATAAATTTTAAGTACCCCAATATTCCATTAATCATGTTTTGTAAAAATAAGCAAAAATGCAATTCGAAAATGTTCTTAATTACATTAGATTATGAAACAATATTGGTATCAAATTGAAAACAATATTTTTGAAATTGTCTGAACCAAAATTTTTGGCAACAAATGTTGCCAAAAATTTAACATTTCACATTTCATTCAAATTTCACATTTCATTCAAAAACATAATCAAATTCTACGTATTTTGGTATAGGAGCAGGGTATGCGCGGAAGCCATAATTATTACAATATCTAGGAATGGCTAAAATAGCTGTGTGATTGGATCTTATAGTTAGAGAAGATATATGAACTGAATCGTAAGAATGAAGTTTAAGATAGTATGTTGAGTCGGATTCATGGAAACGAAAAACAATAAATAGTAATCGCTTTGTGACTCGTTGAGAAATCCTAGATCAATTGAGAAGCAATATATGGCTAGAAATGTGATTAAAGCGTCGGAGGGGTAATACGATACGAGCGGATTTGTGGATAACGATCTGAAGACGGCGTAGTAAGGTTTTTGTAAATTAACTAGTAAGCTGAGACAATATTCCAGTAGTGAGAATACGTGCGGAAATAAGTTGTCTTCAGATGTGTGGATTATCTATTCTACGATTACGTCAAAGGTCACAGAGAAGAAAGGAGCAAGAAGGAATTTTTTATTGAACAAAGGGTAAAAGAGAAAGATTGCTATCGAAATAAACACCAAGAAATTTCAAATGATTGACGATAGGGAGAGTTTTATCATCAAGTTCATGGAAGAACGAAGCATTCTGTTGAGTGAACGTTTACCGTAAGACGCGAGATTTTTCGTAGATGATGATCATCTGAATTAAATAAAGGTAATTAGAAACTAGATAGTTTTACTGTAACATAGAAGAAAATAATTTTTCTTTATTTAAAAACATCAATATTTCGATAGCTCCTGCTATTATCAACAGGATTAGAATAAAATGTTAAAAACGTTTGTTTTTTAACATTTTTTGTTTGTTTTAAAATGTGTGTTGCTTAATTTTTGTTGTATGCATGTTGTTCCAAAAAATAAAAAGTGCATTTATTTTATCATTTGAAAGTAACTTGTTATCTCGCATTATTCAAGAAGTGTATTTTATTAAAAAAGAACCTAATTTAATGCTTAATAATAAATCCAATTACAACCTTAAATTAAATACATTATACATTTTCATTTAATTCTAAAATTAAATGAATTAAATTAATTAATTCTAAATTCTAGCTCCTATCGAAATATAGAATTTCGATAGAAGCTAAGGTTTGGTCAAGCGTATTAAAAAAAAACATAATTATACTGTATGTAAAGGGACCATTTCTTATGCTGTTGCTCAGCATTTTGTTAGTTTAAATCATTCCGTTGATTTTGAAAATGCATCTATTTTATCATTTGAAAGTAACTTGTTATCTCGCATTATTCAAGAAGTGTATTTTATCCAAAAAGAACCCAATTTTATGCTTAATAATACATCTGATTTCAATCATAAATTAATTATTCTAATATTATTTTAATTTTTTAATTTGTTTTCTCATTGTTCTATGCTTTGATTTTGGTTTAGATTAAATTATAATATAATATATTATAATATATTATATTATAATTTAATATTAAATTATGTTACATTATTTTCCTATTCGTATGTTTTTATCGCTTGTTTTATAATTTAGTTTTTTTGCTTTTTAATTTTTTCTTTCTTCTTTGCTCTTTTGCTTGCTTTAAAAATATGTGATGTTCAATGTATATTGTATACATGCTTTGTTTTTCGGTATTTTATTATTATTTTCAAGTAGAAATGTGGGGTACATCAATGTTTGTACTTTTGCATAAATATAAAAAACGAAATTTTGTGAATATTTTATTGTTATCCTGATGGTGATAGAAGGAGTTATCGAAATATTGAATTATTCAAATAAAGGAAAATTACTTTCTTTTTTGTTAAAATACAAATATTGTAATATTGTACCATATTACAGTACCCACCATTGTGCATCCAACATTGTACCATAAAATACAGCCCAAGATTGGCGCATTATCTAGATTGTAATCTCATTTAAATATTTTTCATCTTATGAGTTCATAGATAAATTTATTTTTTTAATTAAATTAGAAAAGGCGAAAGATAACTTTTTACGCTAAAGTATTTTACGTGAATTTATTGACAGATCTTAATAAAATAAAGTATAATCTAAAATAATCATTCATTTTTATTTACATTTAATAAATAAGTTATTATTATTTACTTGTGATAATCTTAAATTGTAATTTTTTACGTTTTTTATATTTCTATGTTGAAAATATTAGACACTGATAATATCGAAGTACTTGTATTTACCGAAGATGAAGATAAAGAAATTGATGAGGTTATCGCTTTATTCGTCGATTATACTGTTATACAATAGTATTTTCTGTTTATTTTAATTTATAGTATATACTATCAAAGGATGAAACAATGCGAAAGGCGAAAATTTGGCTCAAAGCCAACGCCGATTGGCTTAAAGGACAAAGGCGTAAAATAATAAAATTGGTTTACAACAGCTATTCGTGATTTTAAGTTAAGGAAATTCGTAAACGGGAGGAACAAGAAGATCGTGACGCGAATCCACACTATAAAGAACGAAAATTAAAGGTATTTTTGTTGATGTCTAATTTTCAGCATACAGAGAAAAAATGAAGGTTGAAAGATAGGTGTGTTGTTTTATCAATCAGCAAAGCAACCTTATGCTGATTTCTCAATCAACAACATAAGGATCGCTTGGTGCGTTTTGAAAAATTGTGCGCTGTTTATCGAAGATAAAAACAAGGAAAAAAATAAAAGAAAACGTTTTATTAATCCAACTTCCAATTGAAATTTAATGCTATGTATTTCAAATAATCAATAGACTTGAGACCAGTATATTTAAAAAGTTAATCCTTAACTTGATCAATTCTGGGAATTAGTTCTTTGTATAACGACAAAAATAATTTGTTCTCAATGATTGTCAGCTCATTTTTTATCTCGTTTTATGTTGATAAATGTGCTGAGAGGCCTGTGATAGCCCTCGAGAAAATTTGCGGTTATAAGAAAGCCATTTTCTGTTCTTTCTTTGACATTCAAAAAATAAATTTCCTTATTGCCGCCATCATTGATGAAATATTCAAGTTTGAACCATTCGTAGATATTCAAAACATCAGATGATTCTTGCTCAATAATATAACGTTTCAACTCGTCTGCATACTTGGAAACATCTGCCGATACAAAGCTTAAAGCCAAAATCATCTTCACCTGAGGTTTAATTAAAGTTTAATGGATGCATTATTGATAAGTTCTGATGAAAGCCTAATTTCTGGACTTTACGCCAAATAATTTGTCCCAGATGAAAAGAACAACCGTATAAATTGGAGTTTGAAAAAAAAACATTTTAATTGACTTATAACTGGCAAGTTCAAAATCAAGTCTTATAGATTTTTAACTAGATAAAATAGTACTACCATTTTGTTCATTATTGAACAAGATGAGTGAGTCCAAGACTCTTTACAAGTCGCATGACAGGAAATCAAAGTAAAACTTCACAGATCGCAATCGACTATGTTCTAACGCCTTCTGTTTTTTCTTTGACATTCAAAAAATAAATTTCCTTATTGCCACCATCATTGATGAAATATTCAAGTTTGAACCATTCGTAGATATTTAAAACATCAGATGATTCTTGCTTAAAAATATAACGTTTCAACGTTAATTATTTTAAAAACGAACAATCAAAACGTTATTCACCTAACTGCTGTGTTTTGAACCAACGCATATCTAATAATATTCAACTTTATTTTGTTAAAAATTACAAAAGTTCGTTCTTCTTAAAGTGCTTTTGTATTTAGAAAAGAACACAAAAATCAGTTGAGCCGATTGAAGCGAATAGTATTTCCGAAGCGTTGACTGCTATTATTAAGGAGAAGAAACTCACAACTAAATTGAACACTGATTTACTAAAGTCAATTGATGACGTTTTACCGACAATTGTATGAGAATCGTGTCTGTAAAATTTATAAATTTTTATTTTTAAGGAGAAAACGAGCACCGATATTGATGAAAATCAGGTAAAGTTTTGTCTTATCAGTAATTATGCTGTCATTTGCATACATTATTCTTGTGTAGATAGCATTCAATGATATGGTTTTGTAGATGCCAACAAAATACTCTCCACGCTCATCTTGCTTAACACCAAGTTCAATTGAGTATCTTACTGATATCACGAAGTCGTCAAATTTTATCCTTCTTGGTGACTTCAATATTCAAAATATAACATGGAATACCCCCATTCGAATGTCATCAAGGTGCATGCCATTTGGATACCGAATTATGGAACTTTCTCGTTGATGATCTATCTCTTATACAACACGTAACTCAGGAAACCAGGTTTATGGGACATAGTTCTTCCTTGCTAGATTTAGTTTTTATTAAATCTCTACTAGATGTCCATGAAATTAAATATTATTCTCCCATAGGGTCTCAGTTACCATCTTGTCATTAAGTTTACCTCTAGTGCTCTTGTCAATGTCTACCCTGCCGAGACTAAACATCTGAAACGTAACTGGTACAAAGTGGCCATCTTGGTGACCATCCTGTCATTAAGTTTACTTTAAAATGCACATTGAATTAAATATGTAGATAAAAGAAATTGTGTTTTATAGATGGAAAGGGTGCGAAGTCTTTAAGAAGATGCTTGACGCTTTGAAAATACTATCCTAAAGGTGCTGATTTCCTCATAATGACACTTGATTGCGGATGGCGCCAAGCATCTTTTTAAATACTTTGCCCCCTCTCCCACCTATTAAGAGGGGATAGATCGAAGGTTATTTTACGTTTCTGTGCGTAATTTATTCCAGATTAAGTTTTAATATTTTTAAATAATGTATTAATAATATGCCCATATGATTTTATCTACATATTGAATTAAAGTATAAATATGTGTATACGATAGTTTTACAATGTATAAATAAAAATCTTATATGAAAATGTTGTAATATGAAAATGTGTAATAAATTTAAAATTAACTTTCTATTTTGCTAAAATATTTGAATTCAAATAAAAAACGGTCTGTACTCTTCAGAACAATTTCGTATTTGAAATTATATTCTTAATTACAATATTGTCTAAACCTCAAAGTTTAAAGCAGTATTTGTTTATATGAGTAATTAAAATTATTTTTTAAGTACTTTACCTTATTTCTCCAAAGAAAATATTTCTAGATTAAAAGCTTATCATTACAGTGTATTTTGTGAAATTTAAATTTTTCAAAACGGTTTCTTGCACTTCCCAAAACAAGACCCTATAAGAATACGTTGTTGATTAATATTATACGAAACCAATAAGCTGATAGAGAGAACAACTCACTATCATCAAAATAGCATTTTTCCGTTTTAATATTTAAAATAATATTTAAAAGTATTATTTGATGAGATAACTTGAATGTTAAACAAATGTCTTATTGGCAAACTATAAAGCATACGTTATGAAGAAATGTTTATTGAAACTAAATCAAAAATTTAGTATTTTTAATAAAAATTAAAATAATTAAGAACTTATAATTAAAAATATTTTTTTGTAAATTAAAATTTTGTTTAATTAAAATAAATTAAATTAAATTATTTTAAATTATTTATTTTCTTCAAAAATGGCGAGCTCTATTCAAAACTTTGACATATGACCTTAGCAAATTTGTTGTTATCAAAATGCATCATTACATACGATATTCAAATACATAAGTAATCGGTGTTACATTTTAAGCTCTAATTCAGCTCCTATCAAAAAACTGACGCAATAACTTCACTATTTTGAAATTTTATACATGTCAATATATTCCTGTTGTTTTGACATTCACATTCTTGTAATTTGTTGAACTTATCAGAAGGTATACTGCATTTTACATTTGCAGGTATATCAATTATACAATGGAATTTAAAATACCATAATGTTTGTTATAACTTTGAGTTTGAAAAATTGTAAAACAATGATACGCTTAATGTTTAATTATGCAACTGAGTGCAAAATTTTTTTATGACATTCTTTAATGTGGATTTTAGTGAACATATTTCAAAATCCGCAATTTTTGTAGGAAATAAGCTTCATATTTCCAGAACGTTAAATTAAATAAAAAATGAATCATATAAATGTAATAGTTTTTTAGTAAAAATTTAAATTTAAATTTCAACTAAATTAATTGCGTGTGAGATTAGCAAAGATGATAACTTTCATGTAGCAAATAGAATGTAAACTTTTTAGACAAATGTGGTTAATTTAATTAATTTAATTTCTGATCTATTTATTTGATATTAACAAAGTCTAAGTTTGAATATTGTATTTATTGATTTATAGTATTTATTTAAAAATACTATTTTAGGATTTATATTTACTGTCTGATTCAATTAATGCGCTTCTAACATCACGTTTTGCGATTTAGAAGCTAAATCTAAACTTATCCGATGCCATCGTAGTTGAGGATTCTGAAATGCATGTTGCTGAACAGCCACATGATGAAGATATAAAAGACGATGACATAGACGAAGATGAAGAGGAGGAAGATGATGAAGATGATGACTTGTTAAAAGGATTTCGAGGAAATATAGGTACATTTCATTGTTTTGAATGTTTTGTAATACTTTTTGCAATTATAGGTGATGCAGAAACCGACGATGAATACTGACAAATTCACATTTGTATATATTTGATTTGTTTTTCTAATTTATTTTAAAAATTTCGCGCATTTATTAAGTAACAGTTGTTGGCTATTTCATTTCAGGGCTTTCTATTCTGATGTCTTAAAACTAAAACAGTCACGGCTGAACCGTTTATTGTGTAATTAAGGGCAAAATTAAACACACAAAAAATATTTTGCAACTATTTGATGCCATATTATGGAATATTGAATTATAGTTTCAGATATTCCTGAAGATAGCATTAAATAGTTACCGAAAAGCATTAGTCCTTAAAGACTGCAAACTAAATTTAAGATTATATGATCGGAGATATTAATAAATTTATCTATTGATGAAACATAACGTTATCTGAAGAATATAAAATACAAGACTTCCAAGCAGATTTTGTCAATATTTAAAAAATCAATTACTAAATATTTTAATATTCATATTTAATATTTAATATGATCTCTATACTCATAGCTATGGATATTTATAGTAAAAGAAATATTTTGTGTAGACTAATGCGCTAATCAGATAAGCCCATGTATTCTATGATGTTTATTCTATAATATTTATTCTATAATATTTATTAATATTTTTAATTTATAATATTATCTATAATATAATAATATTTATTCTATAATGTTTATTCTATTAACATTTTAAACTTCAGATTTTCTATAATTCAGATTTTTTGATCCAAGATATTTTATCTTAAACTTTTATGTTTTTTTATGTTTTGTAAGTTACCCGCGAATAGGCCCTAATTTTATTCTGTCAAAAATATAAAATAATTTGATACATTGTGGTAACCTCCGCCGGAATTCGCCCAAATAATTGAACAAAATGAGCGGTGCTCTATCCATCAGTAAATTTTCTATTTTTGTAATAGGATGGGGAATGACTGTTGAAACGACTACATCAAAGAATGTAAGCTCCATACTCCCATCAGAGCCGATTACACACTATGCCAACACGAGTATCGCCTTGTATGATTATTGTGCTAATATCAAACTTAATGTTTTCAATAACTGGAGTCAGAGAGTTCTGGATGCACATCCCAACATACAAAACAAAAGTTAAGTTAAACTTGACCAAAACATTGGTTAACTAATAATTTTAATAAAATGTAATTTTATTAAATTAAAATGTAATTTTATTAAATGTAATTTCATTTTAATTTATTAAAATGTAATAAAATTAATAAAATAATGATAGTTATCAAAAAACATCTACGTTATCAATAGGAACTGCTATGCTATACGACCTGCTGATCTATTTAAATTAATAAATTAAATCAGCTAACTGATTCTACGTATATAATATAATTTTAAAATTAAGAAAATAATGCTAAATTAAAATTTTGATTAATTATAAATAATTGTTATAAGATTTTTTACAATTTAAATTAAGTTAAAATAAAAAATTGAAATTTAAAATAAAAGTTAATTTTTATGAATTGACTAATTAATCCGATGTATTAAAATAAGGATTAGATGTCATCAGGAGGAACTAATTTCGACCACAAATTCATCGACCCAACATAGCTACGGGGCCAAATACGTTCTAATGACGGATTTCCACTGATGAAATTTAATTATTTGGTATACCTTATTATAATACAAAGCATATTGTTTATTATCCATTCATACGAAATTTTCGCTTAATACTTTAAATAAATTTTAAATATTTTGTTATTTTGTAAAATTATAGGAAAAAGAAAAAATTCATTAAACTTGCATGAAAATTAGGGGAAAGGGTGCATAGTTTCCGCGTATTTCTGACAAAGGTTATATTACCTTGGAACCAAAGTCCACAGGCCAATAATAACTTGTTCGTTAAACAAATCATATCAGATAACTGAGTCTGCGTAGTTTATTTTATATAAAAATTAAAAATAAAGATAAATAATAAATAATTATATAATATTTTATACAATTTATATTTATATCAACTTAAAATTGAAATTTAAAATAAACGTCATATTTATGAATTGACTAATAAATAACAGACGATGTGTCAGAATAATGATTAGAGTTCATCAGAAGGAACTGCTATGCTATCAGGTTTCGGCCTCTATTCTTCGACACAACATAGCAGCGACATAGCAACACAATGCACGCTAATGACGTATTTCCTCTGACGAAATTTGATTATCTAGTGAACCTTATTCTAATGCAAAGTATATTATTTATTATCCATAAAAAGTTTTCGCTAATGATTTTAAATGTATTTAAAATTTAATTTGATTTAAATTTATTTTAAATTTAAATCAAATCAGCTAACTAATCTACGTAGTTACTTAATATTAATATTTTAATTAATATAAAATTAAATAAAAATAATAATCAAAATTTGATAATTAGATAATAAATAATTTAAAAATTATAAATAATAAATAATTGTTACATATGATTTTATAATCTTATGATATTATTATAGATACATCGATTTGATTTTTAAAGATTTTTATATATACTTGATTTTTATTTTAAATTTTAATTACAAATTTTATCGTTATATAAATATTAATTGTATTATTATGGATATATCGACCAGGTCAGTACATCGCTTGTGATGTCAAAATCATTAAAATGTATCCTGAATGGTTCAAATCAGCTAGCTGAGTCTACGTACTTATTTTATTTTTAATATAAAACTGTCATATTCAAATTGGAAGTTCCCGCGAATGGTCCTATAAATTATAATATCAAAGCATTAAATATTTATTTTTCATTTTTCGTGGTTTGCTCTAAGTGAGTCCGTGGCGATATGCCCGAAACGCCACAGCAGCTTACTTCGCCATACAAAAAGACATTTGTTCCCGTATCCCTCTAACGACTTCGCGGTACTGTATCCTTTTATTTGACGATAACTTCTTTGCGACCGATTTCATTAATGAATTGAAGACGTTTCCGACACCTTTGCTAGTCGAAACAATTAAGGGAAGAAAAGTGCCGTTTTCAATTTCTTCTACTCGTTTGCGATACTTTGCTGATTGGCGCTCCCGATGATATGCGAATGCGGAATCCCGCCCGAAGGAATAAGAGGAAGCAAATATACACATCCATCTAGGATCGTCCCATTATTCCACCATGCAGGCCTATACAAGTTATGTCCATGCGAGCTTGACGATTTATTTTCGTTGAAGGGTTACGGAAGATATATAATTCCGGCACTGGTTGGATTACACCTTCCGTCTGTACATTCTGGTATGCATGTGATAAGAAATGAGCGGTTAAGTATTGCACCATATTATGTCTAATAATAGGGATGCCTTCTGTTTTACATGGAATCATGTGTTGTGTGGTAAAAGATGATCCACACTTGCATTTGTTCGGTGATTCTTTAGGATAGCAGCCATATCGAGCTGCCATGGCATCTTTGACACAGTTATTCGAAAGATAATTATGTCTGTACACTGAAGACATAGCTATCAGACCACTGGAAGCACAGACGCGCGGCCCAGCCATAATTGCCCTTTTAAAATTTTCATCAACACTATCAATGACATTCTGTCTCAATGTATTTAGATTACTTGTCGGCCCACATACATATCTTTCAAGATGCGCATCTGATCGTGTTACAATTCTACGCCATTCAGACCAGCCAAAAATGGATCGCAAAGCAGTAAAAAATTTAAAATAATAATAAAAATAATAATATAAATTTTAAAATCATAATGCTAAATCAAAATTTAATAATTAAATAATGAATTATAAGTAATAAATAACTGTTATAAGATTTTATGTAATTTATATCAAGTTAAAATAAAAAAAATGAAATTTAAAATTTTATATCCGCCTATAATTTGACCGTAGCTTGCAATAATTTGTAGTTTGACAAAAATATTTCTCTTATTTGTTATTCAGTTTAGGATGAATTGTTCTCTGATCTTTATAAAAATCTAAGAGCATTAAAACAACAATATTAAAACAACATTATAGTTGTTTTAATATAATATTTCCAAAGTATATTATAGCTTTTATATTTTATTACTAATCACTAATATGAATATGATTATATAATATAATATGAATATCTTCTTTTTCTTTAGCGTATTTCCCGTGTAGGGACTGGGTCCGCTGCTCTTGAGAGTTGCTTTCACTTGGCTCTATCGAGGGCGTCTTTAATTTCCAGTCCAACACTTATCAAATCATAACGTATAACGTTTTTATTTGAATAGGTATTTTTATGAATTGATTAAAAAATAAAATACCATGTATTAGCATAACGATTGAAGGTTATCAAATGTTATTAGGTAAATTAATTTATCTTATAAAGTCTCATTCAATTTATAAAACCTCATGTAGATACATTAAATTATATAAAATAGACAAGCATATTTTTTTATTTAATTACCATAAAGAATACCAATATTGTGTTGTAAATTATTAATTTTATCTAAATAAGCACTTGTGTAATTGTTTGTTGAATTACTTTCAGTTCGTTTTTATTCTACAAACAAGAATATCTTGCAATTCAGCATATTAAATTAAATCAAAACATGAAACAAATGTGGTCGAATTCTTTCGTGTCGATAAATCATAATGCATTTTATTTGTTGCTAGCGTGCGTTTAATCATATTTGTCAATTAATCAAATAAGTGAGTTATTCAAACAAAATATCTCTACAATTATTTACATCGGATATAAGTAAACACCTTCGGAATTTAAAACTACAACAAAAATTACGCATTTGAGTTTAAATATCGTTACATTCTTTCGTGTTAAATTAGTAACATAAATGTTCACATGTTTGCGTAATAAAGGCGGACGTTTTTGTACTTTTATTTTCTCCTGTGATAAATTCTGGTATACGTGATGAAGGGATTTTAAAATTATCGTGTAATTGGTTTTTCTTAAATAATTGCTTTATTAATTTTGTGATTTATTTGATTTATTTAACAATTTAACAACAATATCAATTTAATTATGAAAAAATGTAGAGAGAAGGGAATGAAATCAAGTACGAATTACAAATCGCGGGATAAACTTGAAGAAAAAGGAAGAAAGGTAAGATCGCAAAAGTTTTGGCTTAACATTAATTTTTATTTTTGAACAGAGACCGCATCCAAATCATTCTCCTTTGAATTGCCGTTTATCGATAGAACCAATTCAAGGTCTCTCTTACAAAGTAAAAAATCGTCATGGTCAAGTACGTAATGCACTGGTTTTGACGAAGCGAAACAATAGCAAACGAAATGGCATGTCTGAGTATTTCGTGCATTTTGAGGATAGCGATAGGCGATTAGATGAATGGGTGAATATCGATCAAATTCTATGCGAAGCAACAATTGTGGAAGATAGAAAATCAAATGACGAGGTAGTCACGTTGGGCAAAGCCTGTGACGGGGCCAATGATTCCAGAGAACTAACAAAAAGCAGTCCACGACCTGTACGTAGAACTCGTCAAACGACCAATATTTTTAACAATAGCAGCAGCCCAGAATGGGATTGTCAAAATCGACAAATGCAGGAGAAGCTGAATTCTTCCGAATCCAAGCCGACAACTTGCGAGAGTGATGAAGAATACATTAAGATTGAGATGGAATTTGTTGAGCGTACAAAGGTTAAATACATTGACTGCATTCAGTTTGGAAATTATGAAATTCAATGTTGGTATTTTAGTCCATTTCCACAATCATTCTGCGTGGCACCTAAATTGTTCATATGTGAGCATTGTTTATCTTACATGAAGAGGGAAGTAGGTTATTGTTATCATTTATACGTATGTAAACAGCGGCACCCACCAGGTAAAGTCATATACAGAAAGGATGCAATTACCGTATATAATGTGGATAGTAATAAACACAAACTCTTTTGCCAAAAACTGTGTCTGCTTGGTAAACTATTTTTGGATCATAAAACTGTTTACTACGATGTGGAGCCATTTGATTTCTACATTGTAACAGTAAAGGATGATCAAGAAGAAGAACATCTGGTCGGTTATTTTACGAAAGAGAAACATTCAATGGAACATTACAATCTTGCCTGTATTCTTGTTCTACCGCCATATCAGCAGCACGGCTATGGAAAATTCATTATAAGCTTAAGTTACGAGCTAAGCAAACGAGACGGTATTCAGGGTACACCGGAGAGACCATTGAGCGATCTTGGTCTTCGAAGTTACGATAGCTTTTGGAGGTGGAAGATTCTAGAGATATTGCGTTCTACCCCTGTCGGTGAAACAGTGCCAATCAACCGTATTTGCGAACAAACTGGATTCACGACTCCTGATGTTTTAGAAACCTTACATAAAATGCAGTTTCTCAAATATTTCCAAGGTAAACATGTGGTAATTACGGATCGTAAACGACTGAATTCAGAAATCGCAAAATGTAAAGAGCCTCGATTTTTATTAGACCCCGATCTCTTAATAGACAATTCCGTCAATAATTATACCGCAACCACGGCGAAATTCTAAGGCACTGCTTTTTGTTTATGAATGTATTCGAGCTGGACCATGCAGATACATTATAATCGTGTTTTAGTCATTAATGGTAACTTTTAGTTATATAATTATCTGTTGTACAAATTAAAACTTGTTTCTGCTGTAAATAATAATATTTTAACATTTAAATGTTAATCGGGCGGTAATAATTCAACATAATATTGTCCTAGATTTGTTAACCATGGATCATGAAATTGTCGCTTGTCCACCACCGGATAAAATGTTTCTGACGCTTTCATTTTTGAATGACCATTTGGAACGCAATTTCTTGTCTTTATATTTCCGGTAATATACTTTATCGCTATAGGACGGCGCGGTCTATGATATACATGGATGTTTTCATCCACTTTGTGCCGTCCTACTCACTTACTATGTTCAACCCGTACACTTATCATTAGAAAGGAAAACCAGTCAAGTATGTTAAACGGCTAACTTGTATCGAAATAGCACAATTTCATCAGTTCGTAATGTCATCACTTGGTGAAATTACCAAGTTCACTGATGTTATTCTACGCTATATTGCAACGAAAATGGCATTAAAAGAAAAACAATACAATGGCTGCGTTAATAAATCAAGAGGGTTCTTTAAATTGGCAATAATAGCTTTAAGTGTCATACGAGGCTCTCGCAACTCGTAATAGTTGAACTTCCACAATTAACTTGATTGATATTTTTTTGGAGCGAGAGGTTTGGAGGCGAAGTGGCAATGAGAATGCAATTTTGCGTTTTAAGCGAAATTATACAAAATTTATTTAAGTCACGACGCTTTTTTCGTATCGAACTAGCCTATTTCATGTTGGTGAAAATAAAATTATAGACAAGAGTTTTTTGACTGTTTGTCCTTTATTCAAGCATTGAGCGTATGCTTGAATAAATGACAAATAGCTGAAAGCAAGCAAATCACGAAAATTTGTTATAAATACTCGTGACTATAATTTTATTTCAGTTTGAGTGGAAAACCTCCTTGTTCATTAAGGTCACGCAATTCATCGTTCCTCATGAGGATCAATAAATTGGCTCAGGAAGCCACATGTTCGCTATCTATGTGATTATAATTAAAATCCTTTTACTTACAGTTTAAACATTTAAGGCCACATGTTCCCCACCGAACATGTGGCCACATAATTTTAATTATTTTTTAATTAAATCAAATAGTTTGTGATATTTCAGTATCGTTAAGTTGGAAGGTTTCCGTCTCGAGCGAACTCTAACAGGCACGCTGCATTTCCCCGATGCACTGTACAGCTTAAACGCTGCAAGAGGTTCAGCTTATTTGATATTAATATTAATTTTTTTTAATTAATTTTTTTTAATTAAAAAATAATAATTTTTTTAAATTAAATTAAAAATTTTAATTTTTTCATTTTAAATAAAAATGAAAATTTTTATTTTTATTTTAAATGAAAATTAAGATCCTTTTACTTACAGCTTAAACATTTAACAATTTTCATTTACTAAAATATTTATAATATATAAATTTAAATCAAAATTAACTTGATTGTTTTTAAATTCAAAAGAGAGCAGTATAACTATATTATTATAGTCTACAGTGTGAAGTTGAAAACTGCTCAAATATATTATAAATGTCCGTTTAGAAAGTGTTTAGCAACGCTTACACTGTTTTGGACATAGTATTCGGTAGCTTAGGTCTGTACGACATTTTCCAATATTTTGTACATTGCACGTTGCATTGTAATCTTTGCACTTTATATGAAAATCATTATCTAATAGAAGCATAGGCTCAGTAACTAAATTGCCATATTTTTGCAAGTTATCACGGATTTCTTGCTGCGGCCATGGCATAGTAGGCTCTCGGAGAAGGCTATCCAAATCTATTGAAAAGGTTTCATTGCCATGTGTAACAATAATATCATCAAATTGTAAACTTCTTACAGATAGCAGAATCGCAAATACTCCCCAAATAATGATAATTGCTCGAAAATTCATCTTGATATCCTTCAAAAATGAAAAGTATTTTTTATTTAAGCAATTGTTATTTCATCACACTCCCGAGTCGAGACACGTTGGCACCAGCTAACTTTGCCCTTTTATAGAACAAACTGAGTAGTTCAGCTTATTTGATATTAATATTAATTATTTTGATATTCCTTTTTTGTAAGATATATCCATATAATATATGGATATATAAATAGTAGAATATAAAGCTACAATTGGTCTAACACTGGGTTGGACTTTCTGAATTTTCGCCAATTCTGGTTTGACATTTTTTGAAAGGTAAGATTTAAGAAACTTATCAGGTATGATAAGTTTATCAATAAGATATGATTAAGATACAATGATGTTACAGCAACCAAACCATTTATATTTTTATTTTAAATTTTGAATATTTTTCTTGAATTTGTCCAAAACTGTGTAATCGTCTAAAAATCAATTATATATTTAAATATTTAAATATTTTAATAAATCAAAATTATTTAAAAGTAGGGACATCTATATTTAGACAAGTAAAAGGTGTTCCAATGGGTGGTAATAGTAGCCCAATTATAGCTGACTTGTTTTTAAGCTTTATAGAATATGAATTTGTTCATAACTGTGTAAAAACTAAATCTAAACAATATAAATATATGAAATATATGTTTCGATACATTGATGATATATGTGTATTTAATTCTAATAATTTTTATTCAATTAGTGAGCACATTTATCCAGAAAGCCTTATTCTTAACAAAACCAATATTAATGATAAAGAAGGTGTATATCTAGATATGAACATTAAATTAACATTAACTAAAACTACTATTAATTTATATCGTAAAGATGACATATTTAAATTTACAAGAAACATATTTTTGCATGAGCATTCATGCATACCATATAATATAAAATATAATACATTAAATAATGAAATTTAATGAATTTTTATAAATCAAATCAAATAAACCGAGTCTACGTACTTTTTACTATATAATTTTTTACAAAAATATTCTTTAATAACAGAGGGGTCATAAAAAGTTTTTCAATTACAACATCAACGCGCAAGTGCAAAATCAAAATGTAATCTAATTTCTAAAATCCCATCTGAATAATTTTCTTGTCTCTAAATAATTTTAGTTGTATGAGTTCTAGTTCCGCCAGATGTCGAAAACACAATGGGACAAAAGTATCCTTTTAGTTAAAAACTTTAAATTAACATCAATAAAAGCTTCTTGGTTATTAATACATACATTCTGAATTATTCCGCTTAGTTCTGCTCGCTCGCTAGAGAGTGATACTTACATCTACATGATGACAATAGTGTAACTATACAAGCTACATGATGACACGAAAAACATCGAAGTGTAAAGCAAAGATGTCAACTGTAAACACTGTATCTCTAAACGCGAGCTTAATTGATGAGTGTACATCTGTCCAAGTCCAGTGTTCGAATGATTTGTGTGACACCTGGACCACTATTTGTATGAGCAAGTTAAAAAAGAATTCCGATGATGCTTATTTATGTGGCTTTTGTGCTGTGAAGGAGCTTAATGTTTTGAGAAAACGTTTGGTCGAATTTGAAGAAACATAATTAGTCACTCAAGCTAATCGCCCTCATGGACGATAAAAATATCCTTTTTCAAAGCTCAACACACTCTTAAAAAATAAAGTTCCCGGGGATGTGCAGGTTGGGGATGATACGACTGCCTGCGTTATTCCCCTTGATGAGAACACAAACGATCGCAAATTGCAACAAATTGATGAAATTACAGTCCCTAAAGTTTCACAGGCCACGAAAGATAGGATTACCTGCGTTGTCGTTGATCGTCCTTCTCCCGATCTTTCTTTACATATTGACAACCGAACTCGAACAACTGGCGCTCATGTCGGCGACGATGGGCCTGTAATATCCCCTATTTGAAAGCGAGGACATTTGCGTCCTTCCTATTACTCCCCGAATTCAGTGACAAAACCCTATGGCGAGGTCTCGAAATATATTCTGTCTGATAAAGCGATTTCACAAAGTGATACACCGAAGATGTCGAATGCTCACAATGCGACAATTCGTACTATCTCAAACAAAGATGGTCAGTGCGTTTCCTCGGGCAACGCACACGTCACCTTGATGTCACCAATAAGTTCTTTAGAGTCTCATGATTCACATACCCAGACATACTTATCTAGCTTGCGGAATATTGTTAAAACGGATACTCAAATACCCAGCTTACGTGCATGTACAGATACACAATCTGCTGTGTCCTGTGATGGTCTCGATAGGGTGATCTAAATAAGCGTATATATAATAGGGGATGCTCAGTTATTCTGGATAGTGTGCCCGAGTCTATCTTCGAGAATGCGCAAGCACGACTGAATGACGACATTCAGAGTTTAAGGACTTTTCTGGCGGATGTACTCGGCTCCTGTGATATTAAGACCTTCCAAAAAGTTAAACTTGTCGCTCTTATCCGCCTAAGTAAGCAAAATGCTTTAAATAATAAACCCCGACTGCTCAAAGCTGTCTTCCATAACCAACTTCATGCTACCTTAATGTTGCGAAACTCGTTTCGTCGCAAAAATCTAACATTCGCCTGCTGAAAGATCTTGATGTACCAGAACGAAAAAAATGTCGAATGCTAAAGAGGAACTAGCATCCCGTGTTGCTAACGGAGAAACAAATCTCTATGTGAAACATTTTCAGGTTGTGAGGCGATACACCCTGCTGAGTTGGAGCCCACTAGTCATGTCGCCTCGCGTGCGTTCTGTAATCGATACGGACTCGTCTACTCTGCCTATCAGAGTCTAAATGGTTTAGCGTCCGGGTTATTATGATGTGTAAGGGGTTATAGGAATACTCCCAGAGGTATGTTGGGGCATTGTCAAATGCTCCATTGTAATGTTCGCAGTCTTATATTGAAGGTGGATGAACTGAGATTTAGAGTTCAGTTAATTCGTTTTAAGTGACTTGCTATAACATAATCATGGCTATATGGTGGTATTGTTGATAAAGTCTCTAACCCTGGCTATCTGGTTTTCCGCAGTGATCGTTGAAATAAAAAAGGTGGAGGTGTTATTCTTTATGTAAGCAACGATGTGAAAGTAACTGTTCTTAGCACTTCTGATAAAGTCGAAAGTTTGTGGTGTCGGGTAAAATTTATGCTTATCGCTCCGCTGTTCCGGTGGTAGTATATCGTTCACCCATGGCCGCCACAGATAGACTGATTAGGGAAGTAGAACTTTATTCTAAAGGTACCTCCAATGTTTTAATACTTGGTGACTTGAATATGCCTTCGGTTGATTGGAATTCGTATACGGCTTTTCCTACTTGTGACCATGCTTCCTATGACCTTCTGGAGTGTATCATCTATTGTGGTTTAACTCAGCATGTCCAAAATTGCACTCGTTTTTGCTAGTGGCAGTAGATCTCTATTAGATGTATGTTTATCTTCGAACAGTGAGATTATTAACGCTATCCGTTATGATGCCCCGATCGGTATGTCTGATCATTGCGTAGTGATCATTAGGTTAAGGTTTCAAAAAGAAACTCGAGGTCCGCGTGAAAATCAAAAGGTTAATGCTTTCAAAACTAATACAGATGCAATTCAGCCAATACTTTCAACATTTTCCTTGTCATATCCCGCTGTTGTTGGAGTACACGGCGCATGGAATTACGTTCAGAGAATCTTAGAGTCGCTGCTTATTTTATTCTCTCCACTTAGACGCAGGACACGTCGAGAAGATTCTCCCTGGTTCGATTCTGAGTTACGTTCAACATTGAGGACTCGTAATTTGATCTTCAATCGCTACAAAGTTGGGGAGTGTAGTTATGATGTTTTTAAACAGGCAAGAAATTTATTCAATTCATTGAAGAGAAAGAAGCGGTGTGCATTTGAGAATGCATTAGCTAACCAGTGTAAATACGATTTAAAAGTCTTTTTTCAGTACCTATCAAGTAGGGGAGCTGTTGATTCTTCAATTTGTCACTGCTTCTATGACATTTCTGCGAATGCCCTAGCTGAAGAGTTTGCGGCACACTATTGCACTTCAGTAGAGCCCGCAAATGAACATGAAACTTTTTGTATGGAATCTAGTGTGCTGAACACTTACTCTGACACGTGTCTTGAGTTGGACTTTGACAATTTGATAACGCCAGCTAAAGTGTATTCCGAATTACGCCGTCTAAAAGCAAATAATTCAAGAGGTTGTGACTTACTACCTTCTGTTTATCTGCGCAGATTAGCAGGCTCAATTTGCGTTTCTCTCTGTGCAATTTTTCGCCCGTCAATCTTAGAAAATTATCTTCCTAATGTGTGGAAGCGGTCAATTGTTCTTCCCTACTTCAAGAAAGGAGATCGCTTTTCCATCGAGAATTATAGGCCGGTGAGCATTATCCTGCATTTGCTGTAGAGTGTTGGAGAGGTTTGTGCATCGCTACATGGTTGAGTTTTTTCGTGTAGGAAAAATTTTAGTCCCTAATCAGCACGGATATCGGGTGGGTTATTCAACTGTTTCAAATTTGCTTGATGCTCATCTTGATTGGACAGCGAATAAGGCACACTATACCGATACAGACATTATATTCTTCGACTTTTCAAAAGCTTTTGATAGAGTAGATCATGGTCTACTTCTTCAGAAACCCTTCAATACTGGACTCCCAAACATACTTGTTGATTGGATTAGAGAATTTCTTCGTGATCGTTGCTTTCGAGTCCTTGTCGATCAGTCCTTGTCTGCGCCTAGAAAATGTCATCTTGGAGTACATCAAGGTTCACTTTTGGGTCCGCTTTTATTCAGCATTTATGTTAACGATTTGCCTGGGTGCGTTAGCTCTCGATCATGTTTGTATGTAGATGATTTAAAAATATGGCAGCCCATTCATTCATGTGAGGATGTTGATAATTTGCAAACTGGCATAGATAATGTTGAGTTGTGCGCGGCATCTAACAAGCTTGTGATAAATGATTCGAAATGCAAACACATGCATATTATTGGTAATGCTCGCAAGCAACTAACATCTGTTTGTTACAAATATAAGGGCTGTCTTGTTGAAAGTGTCTATAGTTACAAAGATTTAGGAGTATGTGTTACCTCTGATTTATCAACCAAAAAGTACACTGAGCAAGCTTGTGCCAACTACAATAAAATGATAGGTATGATTCGACGCGCGTTTGTTCGCGTTGATCCGAATGCTCTGCGGCCTCTGATTTTAGCACATGTATTGAGTAGACATTTATATGCAACTTCGGTTGTATACCCACGTACTGTGCATGAACATAAGAAATCAGAGAGGGTACTTTGCAGGGCAACAAAGCTAGCACCAACGTCGCCGTCGCTGCCTTACTAAGACATACTGATATCACTAGGACTTGAGACCGTCACATGGACCTGTCGGTACATGGATATGTGCCTTGTTTTGCATTTATTCCAACGTCCTCATCACCCTCTTCGGAGTAGGGTTCAATTACGTGGTTCAAATGTTCTTTGAGGTCATTCTTTAACTATTCGAAGAAGCAGGGTACAGAAATTGGGCGCGATGCAATTTGATAGAAGAATTGTTGAGCTTTGGAACAATCTTGATGCAAACACCCTTAGATGCAGTTCACTTAGTACTTTTAAAAGAAGATTAATAATGGATCAGGCGATGTTTCATCTTGCATGTCCTTATTTTAATAAGCTAATTAACTTATTTACGAACTTATTGTGAGCCAGCTATTTGAGCAAATGCTCGTATGTTGTTGAATGTATAATGATTGTGCTTCATTTTCGAGGACACCATTAGTTGACAGCACAAATGGATTAAATTTGGCATCCTAAAATATTACTACGCGCTCACTTGCGAATTTTCGGCGCTCATGGTAGCTGAGATGGTTGCTTGGACAATTAGAGCGATAGTAAGGAACAAGATAATTAAATACGGAAATGTCCAATACGGACTGCTCCAACCGATTCCCAAACAGACCGTAACACTCAACATCAAATCTGACACTCATGTCACATGTTGTTGATGTTTGTTCAAATACCACATCATCATATAAGGGCCGTAAAGAAGGTTCGACATAAACTGAACATTTCACGTGTATGAGCTTCTCAGCAAGATAATCTCGAATGGCATTATGTCTAATAATTGGTAAGCCACCTACTTGGCAGACAAGTGAGTGACAAATCCCAAATAATTGACCACATGTACAGTGGGCTGGCGGATCAGAAGGTTGTCATCCATAACGTGCTGCAAGTTCATCCTGCACATGTCGTCTTCCAAGGTGACGATTGAGAGCATCAATCGGTTTCGTTGATAACAATAATTATAAAAATAACAATATTTAATTAAGCTTTTATCTAATTCAGATATGTAAGAATTTTTTATAAATCAATTTTTACGAATTAATAAATAAAATAGTACGTAGGGAATTTTGGATTAGAGGTCATGCGGAGGAAGTGTTATGTTATCAGGTTTCGGCACCTATTCCCCGACCCATCAAACCAGATCAGGTAACTGAGTCTACGTATATTTAATTATTTATAATAAATAATAATACATAATATAATTAAATAATTAATAATTAATAATAATTAATAATTTAAACAGCGATATTATATAGTACCAAAAGCGTAGACTCAGTTAACTGATCTGTAAAGTTATGGATTCCTTCTGTTGAATTACGGCTTAGGTCAATTCGTAGTTAACCCATAATCACCCCACCTCATTGAATAAAAATAAAAACGCGCCATTAAGATGCGAAGAAAATTGCGTTACTACTTAAATTACAGGTTATGTTCATAAAGGTCTTTTATTAAATTAAATCATAGGAATAAGTGATAAGAGCAAACAACTGTAGGTATTCTGGAATAAATCATAGGAATAAGTGATAAAAGCAAACAACTGAAGGTATTCTAAAAAATTTATTTGAAAGTACGATGTATCGTTTCACAATAATTAAAAACATGTTAATTTAGTACCAAGTCTGATAGAATTTGTTTCGTGTGCAAATTACGTTACAAGCCATTTAATTATTCTAAAAGGCATTTTACCTTTATACAAGAGCTGTAATAATTTATTTGACGTTTCGGCCAATCTCAGTGACCTTTTTCACTGAAAATAATATTATTTCATGAAAAGGGTCACTGAGATTGGCAAAACGTCAAATAATTTATTACAGTTCTCGTGCGGATAAAATGCCTTTTAAAACGAACATAGTGCCAAGTTGTGAAATATTATTTATTCTGTACGACTTTTATTTTCAATTCATAAAAATAGTAAATTCATAAAAATTGACTTTTATTTTAAATTTAAATTCTAAGTTTTAATTTCAAATTTTAACCTGATATAAATTATATAACAATTAATTTAATTTAATTTATAACAATTTAATTATTTAATGTTATTTATAAATAATACAATTAAAACTACTTTAAATGTATATCGTAAAGATGACATTTGAATTCATAAGAAACATATTTTTGCATGAGCATTCATTAAATAATGAAATTTTAAGAATTGCAACAATATGTAGTGATATTGGCGTTCTTCAAAATCATTTAAGTGATTTAATAGATACATATTTTAAACTAGGTTACTATAAAAAGATAATCAAACAGAAAATAGTAAAATATATAAATCAACACAATAATATAAAGAATAAATTTAAACTCTTTAGTGGCAAACTTTTATGGATGGATAATAAATAATATACTTTGTATTAGAATAAGATACTAGATAGTTATTTCAGAGGAAATACATCATTAGCGTGTATTTAGCCCCGCTGCTATGTTGGGTAGAGGAGTTAGAGGCCGAAACCTGATAGCATAGCAGTTCCTCCTGATGACCTCTAATTCTTATTCTGATACAACGTCTGTTATTTATTACTCAATTCATAAAAATTACGTTTATTTTAAATTTTATTTTTTTATTTTAACTTGATTTAAATTATAGAAAATCTAAAAACAATTATTAATTTTATTATTTAATTATTAAATTTTGATTTAGCATTATTATGTTTTGTTTATTTTATAATTATATTGAATACGTAGACTCAGTTAGCTGATTTGATTTACATAGTTTAGATTTATTTTTTAAACAATTATGAACAAATTCACATTCTAAAAAGCTTAAAAATAAGTCAGCTATAACTGGGCTACTATTACCTCCCATTGAAACACCTTTACTTGTCTAAATATAGATGTCCCTACTTTTAAATAATTTTGATTTATCAAAATATTTAAGGATTCTATTAATTCAATTTTATCCATATATTTATATTTAATTGATAGTTTAATTTTTGTTAGATAGGCCTTATAGTTATTATACCATATATATGTATATATTTTTCCTAATATAAGGTTAATAAATTTTTCTAATGCATCTTTAATATCTACTAAATCTAAATTTATACAAAGCGTACTAAACTCATACGCATTTATATTCTGATAAATTATTCCTGAGCACGTAAAGTTTACATAATTAGCAAAATAATGTCATTTAAACACAAACACAAAATTTGAGCTCAAAATCATTTACTGGGCAAATAACAGATAACTGTTAATTATAAATTACATAAAACTCTATAATTTGAGCTATAATTTTAGCCCGTACATTGAATTTATTCTTGTTGACTAGAAGAAAATTTTATAAAATGTATCTCGTAAAAATCTATGGTGGGGAATTTAGAATTATGGGAAACATCTATTACAGCTCTATGCCAGATCAAATGAAAATTTCATTGAATTTGATGCCATTACATGCGATTGCACGAATCATATGTTAATTAACTGAGTTTTAAGAACAAATAATTATATATAATTAATTATCAATATATTTATATTTACCTGATGGTTTAATTTTTGTTAGATATGCGTTATAATTATTATAACATATCTATATGTATATCTATTTCCGAATATAAGATTAATTAATTTTACTAATGCATCTTTAATATCTGCTAATTCTAGATTTGTATAAAGCGTACTAAAATCGTATGTATTTATATTCTGATAAATTATATAATTATAATTAATAATTATATATACTTAATTATACAGATTTCATAAATCTATATAACGATAAAATTTATTATTATACGATTTATCGAGGAATATATATGTATATATATAGAGAGAGAGCGAAACCTGATAACATAGCGGTTTTTCTTTATGACCTCTATTCTTTTTTCAAAAACATCGTATATTATTAAATTCATCAAAATTGATTTTTATTTTAAATTTTAAATTTTAACTGGATATAAATTATATAAAACCTTATTTAGCAATTATTTATTATTTATTATTAAATTATTTAAATTTTATTTAGAATCACTTTTAATTTATTAATAATATAATATAAGTGGACTCAGTTCGTTTATCTGTTCACAAGTTTGAAGACTGCAATCTAATGATGATGACTGTGACCATTAAAATATGTGATATTACAGAATATGTGTTATATTGCTAAACGAATGCCAGTGGAACAAATTATATCAGTTGAACTTATCTGAGAATACATATTTTGTACAATAGATGAATTAAAAAATTAAATATCTATATCTTAAAAAGGATTTTTAGAATTCTAAATCTGAAAATAATAAACCAATGTTTATGAACATTAAAAATAAAAGTGGAAAGATACTACACAGCCATTAAAAATCAATCGTCTTGAGCTTAATTGTTTTTACATTTTATCAATTTATCAAAAACTTCTTTTTTACGTATTAAAAAGTTTATGTAAAAACTCATTGCGTAAAATTACTTACGGTTTTAAAATATGAAAGTATTTCGTAATTGTTCTAGGAATAGCGTATCCACATTTATGTTGCCAATTTGATAATTTACGATCTCAATCAGATACATTTCATAAAGGACAAGCATCAAAATTAATATTAATGGAACATGTTGTATTTGTAGCATAAGAGGCAATGCATAATTCTGTGATTTTCAAAGAAAATTTTTAATCTTTTTAAATCTGCGCTTAAAATTCTAAGCACTTTTTTATAGCCAAATATTGAAAAGGAGAATAAAACTAGGCCATTTCATCTTATTGATTTTGACGAAAAACTAGTTTGATCTGACATTTGAATTCGATTATCCAGATAAAATTATTATTTAAGGATAAATTTCGCGTGGTATAGATTTGGCTGAAACAAACTTTTGGATTATTTAAAATATTTTTTCAAATTGCCTTCTTTATAATGACAATGTGCAGAGTTATGAAACAGCATTATAAACAAAGTATCACTGAAATGCAATTATACTATCATAAATATGATTAAACGTATTTATGAGTTTCAAAACATTTAATAATTAATTAATTAATTAGCGAATTATTAATTGATTATATTAGAGAACTGAGTATACGTATTTTTTATTACTATATATAAATCAAAAATAAAGATAAATAATAAATAATTATATAAGATTTTGTACAATTTATATTTATATCAAGTTAAAATTTTAAATTGAAATTTAAAATAAAAGTCAATTTGTATGAATTGTATAATAAATAACAGTCGATGTATAAGAATAAAGATTAGAATTCATCAGGTGAAACTGCTATGTTATCAGGTTTCGGCCCCAGAATATTCGACCCCACATAGCATCGAAGCCAGAAACTCGCTAATGACGTAAGCATATTGCTTACGTATGGTACAAAGCAATATGCTTACAAAGCATATTGCTTATTATCCATTAATAGAAATTTTAATTTAATTTTTTAAATTAAATTAAAATTTAATAAATTTAATTAAATTTAATTATATACGTATTTTATACGATATATAAATAAAAATAAAATAATAAATAATTTTATAAGATTTTATACAATTTATATTTATATAAATTTAAAATTTAAAAATGAAATTTAAAATAAAAGTCAATTTTTATGAATTAACAAATAAATAACATAAGATATATAAAAACAAGGATTAAAGTTGTGTTTTTATCAGAATAAAAAAATATTTATTTTAACGTGGCAAATGCGTGCCAGCGCACGCTTACATGACCACAACAAAATACGAGAAGGCGGAGTTTGATGCGTATGTGGATGGTAGGCCAGGAGACTTGGGCAAGATATGTGGATGTGTGGTCGAAGCGACAGAGACGAAAGAGCACTCGAACGGCGGAGTTGATTATGCGTTGTAGTGGTAGGATGATGGATTTTGGAGAATTGGCGAAAAGTCTAAGGCATTAATCGATTTTAGGGAAAAGAAGCGATGAAAGAAGAGACATACAAGAATGGAAGTCGATAAGGGGGCGGATACGGCGGATGTCACGGAGAATCAAGTTAGACGAGCGGACCTTGTCACGGACGAAGGGTTTAAGACACAAGAACAAATAGTGATTTTATCAAAAGACTAAATTTTATGTTTACAATTGATAACTACTAAATTCTTGCAATTTACTGAAACAACAACTCAAGGTAAATGTATACCAATTTTAACAACACACCAAAATTTTGCTGTTGACCACTGGTCCTGGTGTCGGGTCGTGGAGGCAGTCTACGAAACCTCCACTACCCGTTGACAGATCAGCCGCTCTCTTCACACGAGTGTCCAGAACATAACATCGCAGATCAGGTGAAACGATTACAAAATCGATCATTGATCTTTGGCTGAGAGAATTCTGATGCGATGTTCATCTATGGATCTCATTATGTTCAAACATGGTGTTGGTTATGCACAAATTGCTACTAGCACAAAAGTGCAATAATTCAACATTAATCGCATTCAGATAGGAAAGTCCGTTCCTCTCCTATTTAATTTAACTTAAAATTAAATTTATTTCTTAAGATTAATTTATTAATATTGTCTAGCATCCGATCTTCCCATTGAAGTGCACTAACTACAAGGTAGTGATCGGTTGACAGCTCATCTTATCTCTTCATACGAGTGTCCAGAACATAACGTCGCAGATCAGATGAAACGATTACAAAATCGATCATTGATCTTTGACTGAGATAATCCTGATGACATGTACATCTATGGATCTCATTATGTTCAAACATGTTGTTGGTTATGCACAAATTGTTACTAGCACAAAAGTGCAATAATTCAACACCACTAGCATTCAGATAGGAGAGTCCGTTCCTACCTAACACTCCCTTCCAAGTGCTACTGTCGCTACCAACATGAGCATTGAGTTCACTTAATAGAACATACAGCATAATAGTCAAACTATTATAGTCAAACATATACAGCATAATAACCAAACTATATTTCATAAGTATATGAGATTAATAGGACATTACATAAAAAAATTGTAAATTATTTATTTTAGAACATATTATTGAAGGAAAATTAGGCAATATTAAATCAAAAACTAATAGAAAAAGAAGATTTTTGGAATTAAATGCTAAATTCCATGTCCCCATTAGGATTAAATGACGTGATACAAGGAATTGGCAGAAGTAGTATAATACATAATAAACAACTATATTATAATAATCCGGTTAAACGCAAACCAATAAGTCATGGTGATAAAATGAATAGGAAAAATAGAGTTAAAAATATTAAAAAAGATATGTATATAAATGAACAATTCGAAATATTGAAACAACTTTTAAGAGATAATAAGCTAAAAGATCTTTATGTAAATATAAGAAGTTTTTCTAAAGATGTCATATGTTCAATAAATCAAAAATTAATTAAGGACTATGATAGGTCAAGTTATATAATAGACACTTATTGTAATATAAAATACTATAATCGGACAATAAATGTTAATAATAACAATAGAAAATATACATTAACCATAAACTTCATTAATAAATGTATAGATAACATAAATATAGCCGGACATTTAAATAATTTTAAATTAAACTTACTAAATTAAACAATTAAACAATATGAACAATTAAAAATATTAAAACAACTTTTAATATTTCCGTTAAACGCAAATAATTTCATTTAATTTTTAAGAGAAAGCACTCGATTTGATCAAAATAAGCTCTTTAACTATTTCAACGTCACTTTTCACTTGTCCTTCTGGTTTAGAGTTGCATTATTCAGTAGGAATTGCAAAAATGCAATCCACATTTCATTTGAAGAGAAAAGTGTGCAATTTTTTTTTATTTTAAACATAACGCAATTTGTTGGCGATATTTTATAAAAGTGCAACGAAATTTTAATTGACAGATTAGGATATAACTCTGATGTTTTAAATTTAAATATTTAAATTTATGATATTTAAATTTAAATATCACTTAAATGATTTTATTTTAAATTCTTTAATTAATTTAATAGATACATATTTTAAACTAGGATGCTATAAAAATATTATCAAACAGAAAATAGTAAAATATATAAATAATCAAAAATCTTAAATGAAGAAAAACATTTCTACCCTCGGAGATTTTTTTACTTCGGAGAAAAATTCTACACTCTTAAATGGAATATTTTCATGGATAAATATTTTTTTGAATGAGAAATTTACTGCAATAAAAAAAGAAAACATATAATACAAATTAAAGAGAGATTTTAAATTGGTTCAACTGTTGTCTTCTTGCGCTGGGCATCGTCCGTGGGTTCCTTGGGTTGCCCGGAAAGCTGTCCTTGTATGCTGCCATCGTATTCGAGGTCAAGGCAATCTGGGTCATCGTCGTTTGATAAGGCCGGCGATACAGTAGTTACGCCCGCTGACATTGATGCCGGCATGGGTAGTGTACATTCGCTCACTGTCCCTCGTCGGCGCAAGATGGCGTTGACCTGATCCAACAATCTATGATGCTTGGGTTTCATCGAGTTGTGTGGAAAGTGTGAATTTTCGTGTCGCATGTTCTGAAGTTTCAGCGTGTATATAATGCTGTACAAGCTTTAGAGATGTGTTAGATTAAGATATAGACATCCTTTTTATGGATGTGCTAGTATAAGATATTACATTAGATAATCAAATTTTATAAAAGAAAATTAAAATCAAGTGGTGTTATGTTGGGTTAATGAATATGACCGAAACCTGATAGCATATTAGACTTTCCTGATGACCTCTAAATATATATAGCCTTATTTAAGTGATCTGATTTATTTAACTATTCATTATATATTGTGTTTGGATTTTATTAAAAATTAAGCTTTTGCGGTCAAATAAATAGTTATTTATTTAACTGTATAATAATATTTACTAACTAATATTAATAACTTAATGCATATTAAAATTAAAATAGTTTGTTTTTAATCGTAGAATAAATATAATTTCTAAATTTATTTAAATTAAAAACATAATTAAATAATAATATTCGGGCATATCCAAGATACAAAGAAAAACAGAATTTTAGAAATTTACAAATTTCATTTTAAATAATCGAATGTTCGATTAAATAATCGCTTCAACAATCGAATGTTCGTATATATGCATTTAATGAAATAAATGTGTTGATTACAAGGCATTATAAGGTATTGCAGTTGATAATTTTGTTTAATTTGTATTAATTTGTAGTCGCCTTAGCACTTTAATAAAATACTTAGTTTATAAGTAAAATTTTCAATTTTTTTGCCATAAATTCATATTAGATCATAAGCGCAGTTATATTCGTTCCCTAATGCATCATGCAGTGCAATTTTATTGAGGAATACAGTTCATTAGAAATATAGAAAGAGGGTTATTCTGCAGTCACCGCAAAACAAGCCGCGTTTCCTCGTTGCATCGTTGCGCCAACTCGATGCATCAGGAAACTCATTGCCTGTTTATCTCCGGTCGACCGAACTAATAGTTTTCCCATGAGTTGTGAAAAAACGCCTAACTGGTGCCAACGGCTCGCAGGGGTTTCGATGACAATCGGGACAAATTTGTACTACCTCTCATCCAAGTCGCTTAATTTGGTACGGTTTGTTTCCTAATATATTAATCCAATATCGATATGAAACCATTTCCGTTATTATCATTAGCTTAATTGCTAAAGGACGATTATAGAACGGGATCATGTGATCAGCGTAAAGTTTAACAAAGCAACCAATACAATAGTCTTTAAAGTGAAATATAATATCACGTGATTAAATTATTAGCTAAAAGTTCAAATATGCATGTTCAAACAGGCATGCACATTAATTTAACGACTAAGCGGTAAACTTAATTAAAATACTCTTTTTAATGTTTAGTAATATAAAAAAATTTCAGTATTCCTGAAATTTGTTAGAATTTTTTATTAAATCTATATTTAAACAAATAAAACGTCTAACAGTATCGTGGTAATAGTAGCCCAATTATAGCTGACTTGTTTTTAAGCTTTATAGAATATGAATTTGTTCACAACTGTTTAAAAACTAAATCTTAATTATATAAAGATATGAAATATATGTTTCGATATATTAATGATATATGTGTATTTAATTCTAATAATTTTTATTCAATTAGTGAGCACATTTATCCAGAAAGCCTTATTCTTAACAAAACCAATATTAATGATAAAGAAGATGTATATCTAGATATGAACATTAAATTAACATTAACTAAAACTACTATTAATTTATATCGTAAAGATGACATTTAAATTTACAAGAAACATATTTTTGCATGAGCATTCATGCATACCATATAATATAAAATATAATACATTAAATAATGAAATTTAATGAATTTTTATAAATCAAATCAAATAAACCGAGTCTACGTACTTTTTACCATATAATTTTTTACAAAAATATTCTTTAATAACAGAGGGGTCATAAAAAGTTTTTCAAGTACACCATCAACGCGCAAGTGCAAAATCAAAATGTAATCTAATTTCTAAAATGCCATCTGTATAATTTTATTGTCTCTTAATAATTTTAGTTGTATGCGTTCTACTTCCGCCAGATGTCGAAAATATAATGAGACAAAAGTGTCTTTTTAGATAAAAACATTAAATTAACATCAATTAAAACTACTTCTAATTTATACCGTAAAGATGACATTTTAATTTACAAGAAACATTTTTGCATGATCATTCATGATTAATATATACTATAAAATGCATAAAATAATGAAATTATTGGAGCTGGATCAAAGAAAATAAAAAATATTTTGATATTTCGCTAACTTCTGTTAGCATCTTCAGAAATTTTCTAAAGATGTTAACAGAAGTTAACAAATATCAAAATATTTTCACTTTTCTTTGATCTAGCTACAATAATTCTTTGTCAATAATAGGTCATTATCAATTATTTAAATATTTTCTTTGTCGTTCCGGTAAAACTATATAATCGAAAATGGAAGAAGATTATGGGTTTAGTATGTACTATTATAATTATAATTTGTATTTTAAGAATTGCCTTAATATGTAATGACATTGGCTTTCTTCAGAATCACTCAAATAATTTATTGGATATATATGCTAATCTAAGGTTGTATAAAATATTAAAATACTTTAATCATCTAAATATTATAAAAAATAAATTTTAAATAAAAATCTGTTCTATGTTCAACAAACTAACAACTTTATTTTTAACAAATTATTATATAAATCAGATTAGTTGAGTCTACAATATATATTAATTTGTATTTATTATAAATAATTAATAATTTTTATATAAGATTTTATATATCAATTATATCAAGTTATAATTTAAAATCGAAAGTTTAAAAAGAGTCAATTTTTATGAATTGACTAATAAAAGACGTTGTATTAGAATAACGATTAGAAGTCATCAGGAGGAACTGCTATGTTATAAGGTTTCAGTTCATATTCCTCAAACTAACAGCTGCGGGCCAAATACATCCTAACGGCGTATTTCCTCTAATTAAATTTGATTATATAGTATCTTATTCTAATACAAACTATATTATTTATTATCTATCAAAACAACAAAAAAATTTCAAAAAATTTTGGAAACATTTTTAAAAACTTGACATATTAACATTGGTTTTATTGGATTATTGTACTTTTGGATTCCAATATAATATAGGTATCTGAATATATACTTTATAACTATAAGGTATAATATATATATTATATTAAATAATAATTTAATATATTAAATCAAGATTTGTTTAAAGAGTACTAAAATCGGAATTAATTATATTATAATTATATTATATTATAATTATAATCTGAAAATTTATTCATTGTGTGTTTTCTAAAAAAATATATTGTTTTTTTAAGAATTAGGCTACCTGGATTAATTTGCGTGCTTATTGAATAAAAATTATTATATTTAAATACGCATATATCATCAATGTATCGAAATATATATTTCATATCTTTATATAATTTAGATTTATTTTTAATATAAATATGGATCTATTTAATGATTTTGAAGAAAACTACTCTCATTGAATAATGCAATTCTTAAATTTCATAATTTATTAAATCAATTATGCATATATTAATCAATGTATGCATCAATTAAAATATGCATCTACTAAATTATTAAAATGAATTACATATTATGGCAATTCTTAAAATTTCATTGTTTAATGTATTATATTTTATATTATATGGTATGCATGAATGATCATGCAAAAATATGTTTCTTGTAAATTTAAATATGTCATCTTTACGATATAAATTAATAGTAGTTTTAGTTAATGTTAATTTAATGTTCATATCTAGATATACACCTTCCTTATCGTTAATATTGGTTTGGTTAAGAATGAGGCTACCTGGATAAATTTGTTCACTAATTGAATAAAAATTATTAGAATTAAATACACATATATCATCAATGTATCGAAACATATATTTCATATATTTATATAGTTTAAATTTAGTTTTTACACAGTTATGAACAAATTCATATTCTATAAAGCTTAAAAACAAGTCAGCTATAATTGGGCTACTATTATCTTCAATTGGAACACCTTTTACTTATCTAAATATAGATGTTCTTATTTTAAATAATATTGAATTTCAAAAAATCAATATTTTTTAATTTTTCAAATTAATTTGCTTTAATTATAAATTTGAACTTTATATAAATATAAATTATACAAAATTTTATCTGTTTATTCATTATGTATAATTATTTACAGCTAAATTTTTATCGCTAGTAAATGGTTATAAGGTTTTATATGCTCATAATGGTTTTATGCATTTCAATGTTTGGTTCAAATGTTATCTTCACTGTTAGCGTTATATTGGAAGTTTTTATAATTACAAAAGATCGTTTTGCATAGGAAAGTGATGTTATATGATTTCATTTGTAAGTCTAGAAATAAGTATATCAATTATAAAAGCAATGCGACCAATGAAGCGTCATACTGGTGTTCTTTACAGAAACAAGCAGTACGTACCTGTAATCGTTAATGAAGGTACAGACTTTGAATGTATAGGTACGTTTATTTCAGAAATCAAAAAACTCATCGAGTTTATTGATTTATAGCTTGATAAAATGCCATATTTAATTGCTCGTAAACTAACAATCTAGATAAACTTACAGTAACTTATAATTTGTATGCATAAAATACCGGTTGGTTATATCTAGTATTCACATGTAAATAAGTTATAATTTATTCATATGTGAATAAATTAATTTAAAAAGAAAATTGATATTAATTAAAATATAATTAAAACATCTGTATCACGATAATTTAATATAGTAATTTACCGAACCAATAATATTGATACTTGATTTAATACGGCTAGCATATAATTAATGACAATAGAGAGATCATGCCATCATGTACAAAAGAAAACTTAAATATTAATATAAATCTGTATTTTATTGCAAATACCAATACATCTATTAAAGTAATTAATTATGAGAAGAGTCAAGTATTTATTTTGAATGATTATTATGGTTTAAAACCTATTAATACAGCAATAGTGTTTTAAAATACTAAAATTTTGATGACTTCATTTTACACGTTGCTTAAATCTGATGCATGAGCCGACCATTATTTATTCCAATTTTTGCAATCGCTAGATACCATAAAACAATAACATTTAAATGTACAAATTAATATTTTTATATTGTGAACTTAATTCAAAAATTTAAATTTGAAGAAAGCTGGCAAAAAATATCGCAAAATTTATTGAATTGAATATTTCGATGCCTAGCTGGCACCATCTTCAGCAATTGTAATTTGCTTGAACACAAATTTTCTTTAAGAAAATTTACAATTGCTGAAGAAGATGCCAGCTAGGTATCGAAATATTCAATTAAATAAATTTTGCGATATTTTTTGCCAGCTTTCTTCGAATTTAAATATTATCACACTGTCGCATTCCTCATTTATATTCAATTAATTTAAAAAGTTTATACATTAAATTGAAAACACATATATTACAGCATACGAATATTATATTGCCAAGTCAGCCACTTTAGGTCAAACTAAATTTTATAGGTTAATTTATTTTCTCACCAAACACTGGCAAAGGTGAAATACTTGTAAATAAATGATGGTAAGGTACAAATATAGATAGGACAACTGAACTTTTAATAAGTATTCGAATATAACATATTTGAATATAATAAACAATTAAATAATCTAACAATTAACGTGTCCTGATGACTCTAGTTTGATCTGAATACCCGGGGATTTATGTAGCCCATATATATAGAGAAAGGACACATTTCATCAATGAACAATTGAAAATGCCTAAAATATAATTACTTTGAATTGATGATCTGATTGTAATATAAGAAAGAGTATCTAAAGGATTTTGAACGCAAACTAAACAACTTTTTTGAGTTTAATTTTGAATTGAGCATGGTGGAAAATCAACGAATTCCGTTTCTCCATTGTAGGAGAAATTTCTTCCCATTAAAGGGGAAGTAACAGACAACATGCATTCTGATAAGAAACGAGGCTATTTGAATCAAAAATGTTTGCACCATAACAAAAGAATTCAACATAAATCTAAACACAGGTGAGAAGCTCAGAACGCAGTTGATAAGGCGATGGTACACTTTCCGCTAAATTGAGATGCAATTTAGAAGAGTACAAACCATATCGAAATGATATTTACTAAATGAAAAGAGAAACAATGAATGGCGAGGATTACATGAATTCTTTGATCACGTATCATCCAGCATTTTCCAATCAAGGATTTCAATAAAACGTTTATAAATTGAAAAAGTAGATACGGCTAGATGAAGTCTAAACAACATAGTCCGATTTCGATATAATATTAAACTAGGCAAAATACTTAAACGAAACGATCTGACCATAGAATGCCGACTGAGTGCGTAATGAGCGGACACGAGATGTTTCAATTGCCGTTATATGATATTACGAACATTATAAACTTGTCATATTACGTACGAATCGGCGTATACATTGGGTAAACGAGTGCCCAATATAACATCACAAGGCATAATCGCAGGCACTAAAAAGATCGCTGCAAATGGTCTAATTAACGATAATACGAAAGTCTAATTAACGATAAGAATACAGCAAATTAACATGAAATAAATTCTTTTTTAAAATATGTAGATATTTGATATATACTATATATATATTATAAATGATATAAATATGAACATATTTTATCATAAATATAAACATATTTATGATATACAGACATATTGCATATTATGAAGAAACTGAAGATTGAAATCTTTATTATATTAATAAAATCGTATTTTAATATTGTGGCGTAATATTAAATATACCACATATTATAATATAATTAAAATTAAATTATGTCATTAAAAAGTATATCCATTAAATACCTTAGTTTATAAATTATATATTCAGACTTATTGGGCATTAATGACTGCACCTTTTATTTTAGCTTATCATCAGCTAAAATTCTGAAAACATAGGATTGTAACAATTATATATTGGTTTAAAAATATAAACTGATAACAATTTCTAGGTTTTCTATTTTTAAACCAAAATAAAATATAATCCAAATGTTAGATTCTGGATTGCAGTTAAAATCTCCATGATAGACTATGTGATAGAATATAATGTCTAGACAATATTATAACAACACAGATAATGCAAAATCTAATAAATTCAAATATATTGTATAACAACAGACAAGCTATATAAATATCACATGGAAATATACGTTTTAATTGTATAATTTAATATTTTTATAAAAAATATATTAATATTTTATAATAAGCTGGCAGTTAAATCGTAGTTTAGAAAATATACTGTTCAATGTCAAAACATCTTAAATTCAGTAAATTATTTAATGATTTTAGTTTACGAACGAACAGGTAAAAATACAGCTAGACCGATGTTTGAGCGTTACGATATTATAAAGGAATATGAACAAATACTGCGACGCCCACCGCCAAACAGTAGGTGCTATCTAGTGTGACTAATTTACAGTTTTCTTAATTTGAGTTCATTACTTATTTATTAAATACATTTTATTCTATTATTTGAAATTTTGTTAGTTCCTAATCATAAAAACGTACAAATTATACGTCTTTGGACAAATTGTACGTTTTTATGATGCAAGGTTATCTGTAATTGCAAGTATTTTGATGATTTGCGTCCCAACAGTGCATCATATCCATAGACCTAGTTAAGTGATCTTACAATGACATGATAATCAAAATTCATCAAAGAAAATACATATTTGGCATAAATTTGGAATCTCTTCTTTGTTGGATCGGAGAATGGGATGAGTCGAAATCTGATAACATAGCAGTTTCTCTAGATTACTTCTATTATCAAGTTTGATACGTCGTTACACCCTAATATTGTTGTATATTCGATTCACCAATTATCATGAGCACATAATCACATAACGACACCAGGCATCAAAACGGTAAATGGGTTTAAACGTAAACTGAAGAAAGAGACTCACTGAACAGTATATGATATACCGTGCTCATCCTGTGATTTGGGCAATGTAGAACAGACAGGCAGAGCCCCTACGTGATAGTTAATGGAGTATGCCCCACTTGTAGGGATCCTAAAAATACTAAATGTGCTGTCGCGCAACATGTGAGTGAAACTTCACATATGCTGAACATGGATATCTTTACCTGTCCAGATAAAGATACTAGAAAAGCTACTAAAAGCCGTTGGCTATTAAAAAAGCACAATACCCTTAAGCTCACACAGTGAAATCATGTAATTGCAGAACAAAGGATCATCACCACACTGCTGTTGGTGGTGTTATATAAAGCAAAATTATGATTACACGAACAACCTAAAGATGGTAACAGTCCGTTTATAAAAATTTGCAAAATTTCCTAATATTCATAATAAAGATTTTGTTAAATAACTATATAACCACTAAAAAAGTTTTTAAAAATAAAACACACTGAAAAGAACAAAGAAAGTCAGACCAGTTGATAGTAGAGTCTTCACAGTGTCACGGCCTCAGGTCAATAGGGATCTGAGCCCTCAAGTCAATCCAACACGCCACTCTCCGACTGAACCACCCGGGGTCTTTCACCCCCCCCAAAGGATCAAATCGAGGCGGACTATGCTCGGTAATCTCGAGATGAGGGGCTTAAGAAACCTTAGTCTTTGCTCTAGGGGACGTCCTCTTAAAAAGAAGACTAATCCCTAGATAACCCAAGTACACCAAGCCGCACTTAGATTTTCTCATACAAAGACAGATGCTAAGCCGTTTCAGGGCCCTGTATTCATTTATTTTATCCATTTGTTTTATTCTTGTTTTACATTTTCATACCCTTAAGCTCACACAGTGAAATTATGTAATTGCAGAACAAAGGATCATCACAACACTGCTGTTGATGGTGTTATATAAAGCAAAATTATGATTACAAGAACAACCTAAAGATGGTAACAGTCCGTTAATAAAAATTTGCAATGACAATTATCTTTTAAATAAAATTCGAACACTACTCTGTACTCTTTATTATAATATCTAAAAATCAGTTCATAAAATTGAAAATCCTAATATTAAGATATTTACTTTAAAATTCATTATTGAAATATCCGGAAGTAATAAAATAACTTTTAAAATAACTAAAATTACTTAATTGCATATATCGTTCTTTAATTCTTTTACTAGTAAAAGAATTATTAGGTAATTATTTTACAAGGGTACCTGAAGGGTTCATATTTGACAAGATGAACCTCTTAAAGTACCCATGTAATTTAAATGCAGCGAAACAAGCGTTTATGTTAGTATTCGATGTGCCTAGTTATTTTTTTGTTTTCTCAGTCACACCATGAAAATCTTCGAGAGAGTGCTCGACAAGAGAATCCGTGACTCCGTCAAACTAAGTGTCAACCAGGCAGGCTTTGTGCGCAACTGTGGAGCCATCGATGCAATACACTCAGCCAGACTACTCCTTGAAAAGCACAGAGAGAAGAAGCAGCCCCTCCATGTAGCTTTTCTGGACCTTGAGAAAGCGTTCGACAGAGTACCTCATAAGCTTATATGGTACGCTTTGAGACGCAGAAAAGTACCGGAGGAATTGATCGAATGGGTGAAGATGTTGTACAAAGGAACGACGAGCAATGTGCTAACAGCAGCGGGAAAATCCAGAGAATTTCCAATCTCAGTCGGTGTGCACCAAGGATCTGCACTCTCCCCATTACTATTCATCATAGTTATGGACGTGATTACGAAAGACCTTCTAAGACAAGCACCATGGACCATCCTGTATGCCGACGATGTTATGCTGGTATCTAAAGACAAACATGACCTCGAGCAACAAGTTCAGCAATGGCACGATCGCCTGGCACAGTTTGGGTTGAAACTGAACACAGCCAAAACAGAGTACATGACGACGAACCAGAACGAAGATGTAAGCATATCACTTAATGGCGTGCTTCTGCCAAAGACAACTGCGTTCAAATATCTGGGATCAGTCATCTCCAGCACAGGAGGAGTGGCAAAAGACGTCACCACTCGCATCAACGCAAGCTGGACAAAATGGAGAGCAGCCACTGGAGTTTTGTGCGACAAACGCATGCCAGACAAACTCAAATCGAAGTTCTACAGAAGCGTAATACGGCCTGTAGCAATGTACGGTGCTGAGTGCTGGGCAATGACAGCAGAAGCAGAACGTAAGCTTGGATGCATGGAAACCAAAATGCTAAGGTGGATCGCAGGAAAGACTCGCCTAGATCATGTCCGTAACGAAGACATCCGCAAGCGATTTGGCGTAGCACCCATAGCAGACAAACTGAGAGAATCAAGGCTGCGATGGTATGGACATGTAATGAGGACAGACGTGAACACATTAGCGCAGGCACCATTTCAAATCGAGGTCGACGGAAAGAGACCAATAGGAAGACCACAGAAAAGATGGATGGATACCCTTCTTAAGGACATGAAAATGGTCGGACTCACGCCCAAAGACGCAGCAAAGAAGGCATTTTGGCGTCAACGATCGTGGCAAGCGGACCCCGTCATACGGGATAAACGCTAAGAAGAAGAAGAAGATTATTCTAATTATAATAAGATACCTGATAATAAAATTTCATCAGAGAAAATACGTCATTAGCGCGTATTTGGCCCCGCTGCTAAATTGGGTCGAGGAACAGGAGCCGAAAATGTTAATACAGCCTGATGGTTTCTAATCCTTGGTAGATCTTATGCTATTTATTAGTCAATTCATAACAATTAATTTTTATTTTAATTTTAACTTTTAAGTTGTAATTATAAATTGTACAAAATCTTATAATTATTTATTAATTATTTTTATTTATATATCGCATAAAATACTTAGACTCAGTTATCTGAACTGATTTATTTTCAAACTCAAATGTTGGCACCGCATAAATGACATACAGAGTCCTTATCGCGTAATCCAAACTCAAACCTTTCAATTTAAAGATTACTTTTATTCAGTTATCTGATTCACTATTAGCTTATATTTTGGAAATTTTGTTTAGTTCCTGTGCGACCTAGATATGTACTCAACGAAGGTGATCAATTCACTAATGTTTCAATTCACAAAGACAAAAGTTACCAAATAAGAAAATCAATGATTACTCGGGTAATATTTATTTTGCAATTAAACATTTTAAATCTTGATTTAAAGTTAGTTGTTGTTTCTAATGGAATTGCTACTATAGAAATTGGTACAAGACAGTACGAAATTCAGACCATGCGTAGTTATCTACTGCCAGCAGGTATTAGTTAAATTATAATTTGCATTATTTCCGCACTGATCTAGGTCGTTCAGCTAAAGTACGAAATAACAAAGACCGTGTACTCAAGATTACAATAATTGACAGATTTTAGAAGAAACAATATTTTATCAATAGAATATTTTCTGAATGTTAACATAGTGAATAATGCAGTTTAAATTTTTCGTGAACATAAAAATTAATATTAACTTAATTTTATTTAAATTTTAAATTTTTATTTTAAATTTTCATTTATAAATTCATTCGAACTTGTCTAATTCGAACTGTTGAAATTCGAACTGTTTATGCAGTTGAAATATCAATTAATTTGATTAAAAATTAATTTAATTAATTTAATTTTATTAAATCTTATTTAAATTTTAAATTTTTATTTTAAATTTTTATAAAAATATAAAATAGTGAGAAAGACTAACACCGACTATAATATTATTATACAGTATAAAATCCACAGGGATAAATTGTCAAAATATAAATACAATTTTAAAGAAGCGTTAAACCATTAAGTAAATATAAATATATGATTAAAATTGAATTAATAGAAGTCTTAAATATTTTGATAAATCAAAATTATTTAAAAGTAAGGACATCTATATTTAGACAAATAAAAAGTGTTCCAGTGGGAGGTAATAGTAGCCCAATTATAGCTGACTTGTTTTTAAGCTTTATGGAATATGAATTTGTTCATAACTGTGTAAAAACTAAATCTAAACAATATAAATATATGAAATATATGTTTCGATACATTGATGATATATGTGTATTTAACTCAAACAATTTTTATTCAATTAGTGAGCACATTTATCCAGAAAGCCTTATTCTTAACAAAACCAATATTAATGATAAAGAAGGTGTATATCTAGATATGAACATTAAATTAACATTAACTAAAACTACTATTAATTTATATCGTAAAGATGACATTTAAATTTACAAGAAACATATTTTTGCATGAACATTTAATATTAAATAATAATATTTAAGAATTGTCAAAGATAATGTAATGATATTGGCTTTCTTCAAAATTATTATGATAATTTAATAGATGAATATTTTATAAAAAATATTCAAACATTAAAGGATAAATAAACAATATACTTTATATTAGTTATCTTATAATAAATAATAAATAATAAACAATATGGATGAATATAATTAATATAACATAATTTTAATATAATAAAATTTTTAAGGGTAGAGGAATAAGAAAAACTCAACATTCGAATTTCAACAGAGGAAATACGTCATTAGCATGTATTTGGCCACGCTGCTATGATGGGTCTAAGAATATGAGCCAAAACCTGATAGCATAGCAGTACCTCATGGTGTCATCTTATTCTTATTCTGATACAGCGTCTGTTATTTATTAGTCAATTCATTAAAATTGACCTTTATTCAGTCATGACCTTTATAACTCCTTGTGATCTCTATTCCTTATTAAAATTACATCAAATAAATGCTGCAAGCGAAACAATGTATTTTATAAAAATGGTTAAATACAACGATCGAGTTTATTCCGTCCATGCTAGAATTAGATTGTCGCAAATAGCGTTGTAATCTAGTTTTATTATTATTATTTTAATTAAAAAATAACATTTTCGATCAACAGAAGATATGTCACGAAAGCCGGAAGATTCGAATTAAAGAGAAATAACTTAGCTTATGATTGGATTTTTGAATTCTTTAGTTCTTTACTTTTGGACACATTCTTGTATGTTTTACGAAAATAAAAATTTTTCTTTAAAAAAAAATTAAAAAATAACAATAAAAAAATTTGGTTAACTAAAAAAATTGGTTTCTTATAAACATACAAAAAGTTTGAGATCTTGAGTAAATAAGAAGTAAATAAGACCTTAAAAAAGTTTGAGATCTAAAGTAAATACATTTAAACTATCTTGGTACCCATTAACTACTTACAATCGACTTTCCAGCAGTCATCCCGAGATACAAGGGCTCTGACTAATAACATACAATCGACTTTTCAGATCGACATTCCAGATCGACTTTCCAGCAGTCATCCCGAGATACAAGGGCTCTGACTAGTGTGCATATTATTGACGGAGCCCCGTAAGGACTAGCTCGGACGAAGTAATAACGAAGGGTATGACGAAAGGACGTCCAATCAACACTGTAAGATGTTGTACTTGCAACGGGCAAGCGGCCAAGTGCAAAAAGTGCAAATGTGCCAAGAGTAAAGTTCCTTGCTCAAATTGCGCAGCACCAAACTGTAGTAATCATCAGCACATTCAAGTAAAATCGACAATAAATGTGCATGATAGTGAATATCACGTTCACGCAGTTAGTGACAATGTTGAGAACCAGACAGGTCATACTGCTCGGGATGCGATACGTCGTTTACCTTGGTATATGGAAACATTCTATGAAATTATTCACTGGGTTCCAAACTTGATGACTCTGCCTAGATGTAACGCTACTAAAGATTTTATTGCAACCTTAACTTCACACATCAAATCGTTTAACGAAAATTCTAAAGAATGTGATTCCATCTTACACCTCTCTTCGGTATATTGCCAGCTGATTCTGCAGCAGATTCCTTCGCGACGAATTAGTGATCGTCGGAAAACCTTAGAACGACGTATAATAATGTGGAATGAAAAAAAGTATGACCAACTAATTTCAGAAGCTCGATTTCTTCAAAAGCAGAGATCAATGAATCGTAAGAAAAACCATCAAAAAGGATTTTTAATGGACATTCAGAAATTGGTGCAATACAGTAAAATTGGAGAAGCAGCTCGGCTTTTAAAATCAGGCGGACAAAAATCCGGGATACATGAGATTGATAGTTTTTTGGACGGCAAAACAGTGCTCACACGTCTTCAAGAATTACATCCTCGAGCAACGGATGCAGATGGAGAGTATATTTTATTGACACCTCTGAAACATGTAATCCAACATCATCAAGTAATTTACATGAATTTAAGTCCAGAAGATATTATAAAAGCGGCTAAAAAATCAAATGGAAGTGCAGGACCATCCGGTATGGACGCGCAAATGTGGAGATATCTACTAACAGGTTTTGGTCAAGAATCATACAGATTGGCGAATGTGCTCGCAATGTTTGCAATAAAAATTGCAACCGAAAGATTAAATCCTAACAGCTTGGAAGCATATCTAGCATGTCGGTTGGTTCCTCTTGACAAATCTCCTGGAATACGCCCTATCGGTATAGGGGAAGTTATGAGACGCATAGTAGCCAGGGCACAGCTAAAATATATTAAACCAACATTGATGGAGGTAGCTGGGGCAGTACAAATGTGTGCTGGTCAGAAATGTGGGACCGATACTATTATTCATAATGCAAGAGATATACTTGAAAGTAACAGTGAATATTGCATATTAACTGTAGATGCCAACAACGCTTTCAATTGTATCAATCGGGATTTGTTGCTCAAAAACATAAACGCGATTTGTCCTGCCATGACGACACTCTTGATCAATACTTACTCGAAGCCATCACTGCTAATTGTTGCTGAGGAGACAATTCTATCTGAAGAAGGGGTAACACAAGGAGACCCCTTGGCTATGGCTGCATTTGCAGCGGCGTCTTTACCGATAATTGAAGAGATTAAACAAAAAATACCTGGTGTCACCCAACTTTGGTACGCAGATGATGCAACTTTTATTGGCCGTGCGCATGAGTTGTCTCAAGTATGGGATCTATTAAAAGTGATTGGTAAAAGCTTCGGATTTTACATAAATGCTTCAAAATGCTGTTTTTTAAACAAGAACGAACCTATGACAAATGAAGCCAAATATCTTATGCAAGAAGGAGTCAAAGTGGTTAAAAATGGTATCAAGGTCTTGGGAGGATTTATCGGATGTGATGCATATCGTGAGTGTCAAGTCATGAGTTCAATTAACTCCTGGCGAGTACAGATACAGCATCTTTGTGATTTAGCAGACTTGGATTCATATGCTGCTTATATATTGCTAACACGAACGATTCAGTTTCAATGGACACATCTGGTGCGCACTACAAAAGTAAGTTCATCATGGTTCAGAGGCTTAGCTGATGATATTTTCCTGAAGTTGATACCGAGCATTATGGGATTGGGAGTGTTAACGTTAGAGCTTCGAGATATTATTAAACTACCCGCCTTTAGTATTGGGGAAATACTAAAGGATCTTTGTGATGGTTACCGGAAAAATAATCGGAATATATACGAGCAACTTAAGAAACAAATTTTGGAAAATGCAAGTGAAGAAATGGCTCGAAGTATACAGCATGCTGCACAGAAGAATGCCTCAATTTGGTTGACATCTATTCCTTCGAAACCGTCTGGATTCTATTTACAAAAGCAACAGTTTTTGGATGCACTTGCGATAAGATACAATATACCAATTAAAAGTAAGGGAATTTGTCGATGTTCAGAAGTGTTTAACTTAAGACATGTACTCTCTTGTAGAGTCGGCGGCGGAACAATTATCAGACACAACGCCATACGCGACACGATCGGCTCGATACTAAGTGAGGCGCATGATCGCATGGATCGGGAAGTGGAATTACGACCAGTAGATGAGGGTATAGTGTTTGCATCTAGCACCACAACGAGGGATAGATCTGCGAGAATGGACATTGTGTGTATGAATTTTTCAGAGGGTAGGATGGAGCGGTCTTATGTCGACATTTGCGTTTTTAACCATTTAGCTCCATCCTATGCTCACCAAACTGTCAGTTCCACATTCGACTATCATTCAAATCGCAAGATGGCTAAATATGGCGAGCGTGTTTCACTGGTGGAGGATGGGATTTTCATACCAGCCATTGTTTCGACTGCTGCTGGAATTGGGAGAGAATTGGATCTCTTATTAAGGAAAGCTGCACGATATATTGCCATCAAAAGCAAACAATCGTACGCAAACTGCATTTCTGACATACAAAGGCGATTATGCTTTAGCGCACAAAGAACGATCTCTGCGACTATTCGGATGGCAGAGTTAACTACTGTTTTACATTGAGAAACTTTTTTGTATTATATTGCCCAGTCTGGGATCGTAAATTTCAATTTGAGGCCCATTTGCGGGAACCTAAGTTAATATGTTTATTTTTAATAAATTGTTCATTATTAAAAAAATTTATATTTATCAAAAAAAATAATTAAAAAATAACAAATAATTAGATAACAAATATTATTTATAGCAAATAATTGGAGAGGGAGTTTGTGTATATAGCAAATGCGGACGAACCGTTCACAAGCCAACAAAATCGTAAATATAAAAATAGACAAAAAGAAAAGGGCTAGGCAGAACAATAAATTGTCTAAAAATAAAGAGAAATAGAAAGACTAAATTCCACAACTGTGGAGTTTGTGAGAAGTTTACTACAGATGAAGATCTTGTGCGAAGTTTTTATGATAACGAGTTCCAAATGATGAGAGCTGCGACTTAAAATAAGCGCAAACCAAACTTTGTAGAATATCTTGGAACTACCAGTATAAACAAATTGATGGGAGAGCCAACGATTAAAGTGAACGAAAGTCAACAGTTGGGAGTTCAATAGAGCAAATTGGATGTGAGTTATTTTGATAAGGTAGCGATGAGAAGACGAAAAGTTACACTCAGGTGTATGTTAAGTCATTTAAGTGATGCTGTTAAGTCATTTTTTGACTATTAAGTCATCACTGTTAAGTCATGTTAATTCATTTTTTCTTGATAAATGTAGAGAAATGTGATTGAAGCGAATGAGAAATAGAATAACAAAAAGAAAAACAGCGAATTGTGCAAGAGGAGCTACTGGATCGTTGTGTTGAAGATCCATACTTGACATTTGAATCAACAACAGAAGCGTTACTACGACATTCTATCGAAATGATGATAGTTTTTATTTGGCAAACTAATTTAATTTAATGATAATTTTATGATCATCGTTATTTAATGATGCTAGTTTATACATATTTGACATAGAGGATAGATGACATTGATTGTTAATTGAGAAGATTAATACAGTAGTTAATGCAAGGGAAAGCAAAGATCTACGTAACTTTACTTTCTAAATTTAGAAAGATCAAATAAGTTACGTTTCGACGAATGCGGCGGAGCTCGGAAAAAAGAAGAAAACACGATCAAAATGTACGATTAATTAAAGGCCGAAACAAAATATTGTCATCGATAGAGAATCTAAGTTAAAGTTGATTTATGAAAGGAATAAAGGAACCATTCAGAAAAAATAAAGATGGAGTAAAAGTCGTTGAGTAAGCCACCTTAAAAAGCGGACTTGCCGGTGTGAATCGATGACAAATAGTTAGAAACCGAACTCACATTGTGAAGCACGTAATACGAGTTCGTTTGTAGAGTTCATTGCCGCACTCATTTCGATAAATGTATATTGCCGCACTCATTTCGATAAATTCTGCCGAGTTCAGAAAACAGAACTGCCGAGTTCAGAAAGTATATACAAATATAAAGTATAGTGGGGATAGTTGAGTTCCAATTATATATTTAATACATATTGATTCGGATTAAATGAGCCTAATTAAATGAAAAAATTTGCATTACACCAAGACAAAGAGATTGGCATTGCGACAAAAATGCGACAAAGAGATTGGCATTTAAAATAAAATTATATAATTTTATTCTTGAAAATTCAGAAAATGTTTATGTCAATAATGGAAATTTTGCAAAAAGGTTTACTGACACCATTTTTAAAAGCAGTAGAGATTATTATTTTGATTAAATATTATTACAGTCAAATTACATCACATCATAATGAGATATAGGCATATAGTAAAATGAGGTTACATTAATTTAAATCAACAATAATCTTATATAGTAAAATGAGGTTACAAATTGTAATTTAAATCAACAATAATCTTACAAATTGTGAGATTGAGAATGATAAAGTACGACAACAAACATATTCCTTAAAATAAGAGATAAAATTTAAGTGATGGATAACAAAAAATTAACACTATAATTCTTCTATCGTCTTTATAGTTTTGCAGATTATGAGCAGCACGATAACACAACCAATATAAATGTTGATCAGAAAAAACTCTTGCGTTGCTTGCTAAAACAAAATACAATTAATTACAATTCGAACTGAATATACGAAATTGACTTGATAAAAAAAGAAATTTGTGTAAAAAAGTTCACTCCAAATTACTTGACAAAAAATATATATTTGAAGTAAATTGTTTTCTATTCGAACGAAATGCATAACTGTCGAACACCTTAAAGTGAGTGCACGGACATGATTAAAACTCAAAGATGTTCACATTTCGATATTTACAGCTGATCTGAACTATCAGATCAGCTGTCGTGTTTTATAATATTTATAAATTAAAAAATAATGCAAAATAAATTTAATGAGAGTGAGGTCATTCCGCCTGAATTTCTTGTAAAATATGTAAGCCAGACGCGAAAGAATGACGAATGCCGTTTCGTCATTCTTTCGGGTCTGGCTTACATGTTTTACAATGCTAAATAAAATTTAAAAACTGAATGACCGAAACTCAACAAAAACGTGAAAAATTATCCATAATAAGTAGATGATAACTAATCTTCTAATCATCTAATCCTCTAGAGAATCCTTAATTCTCTACTGTCTTAAAAAGACACTTAAATTGTGTTTATTTAAAATAGACACTATTTTTTGAATTGTTTTCTAATTATGTCATATTTGACTATTAAATAGTCAAATATGATAATAGCGGTGAACCGAAATAGCGTTAATAAGAAAAATGATTTATTAACTATTTATTGAACTATTGGATTATTGATAATTTTTTCATTCCATTTTGTTTTTTATTTTTCTATTTTTTACTTGCATGTGATCCTTCCCTACAGGCTTCGGCTTCTTAGGAAGTCGATCTATAATAATATATATGCTTGTATCAATGGATGTTTATGATCCTCGATTTGGTTATCTACATTTAAGGTTCTGGGTTTATCTGCTTTGTAGCTTGTGAACTACAAGCTAGTTCTAGCTAGCTTGTGAGCTAGCTAGAACTTTGTCCCAGCTTTCACTAGAACCAAATTAGGTTCTAAGCTTAATTTGTGTTTCAGTGACATTATCATCATACAGATTAACAAAATTATAATTAGGATAATATTCTAAAAATAGCTTTTTACATTTACTATCCAGAAGCTTTTCATATTATATGGTCCTTTGATTTCATGACTTTCTCAATCGGCAACATGAAGTCATTCAATTCATTCAAAACGTTAAATTTCCTGGGCATTATAATTAAACCCATATCAAACCAAATTAAGACAATATTGTACCGCAGAGCCATGCACTAAACATCTACACGCATTTCTCCTCCTTAAAAAACAAACGGGTTAAAACTGGCATCGCTAAAACTGTTTAATTATGCAGCTATTACACAATAAATTATATCGTATTAAAATAATATTCTCGAATAGATAATAAATCCTTCAAACATCCTGGATAAGTTAATAAATAGAAAGGTAACTTTTAACTAAAAACCATTCCTAATAAGATCAGCAATACTGAGAAACCTGTAGGTATTTTCCTTGATAATCTTCTTTTTTAGTAATCATATAGGGAACTGGCACTGATGAGTCATAGTGATTACAAAACGGCATCAGTCATTCTTTCGCGTCGGGCTTATATGATTACTAAAAAATTCACGCGGAATGGTATCATCATTTATGATTAGAAGTAAGACGATATTAAGATCCATTGCGCTGGCATTTGCCAGTGCTTTTGCTAATGATCCAATTTGGTGAAGCTGTAGTGCTAATTCAGCACTATAGATGATGTTACTAGAGATTTTCTGGTACATCATGCACTTGATTGATTCGTTGATTGCCGTCTGCTAGTCCTCCTCTGCATCCAGCAGTGGGAGAGAACTGGCACTGGTGAGTCATAGTGATGACGAAACGGCATTCATCATTCTTTCGCGTCGGGCTTATATGATTACAAAAAATTCACGCGGAATGGTATCATCATTTGAAATTGGTAATCTTCATATAGAAATGAGTGATGATGGCAGTGTGCGGAAATATCGTTTATCGATAAAAAAGCTTTTTTTATTCCTTTGTCCTGTTCATCGCTAAGTTTAAGCTTTCAAGGGCAGTAATATTATTAAAAAATTCAAGTGTAATATTGCAGTTGCTTATATTCAGCTCTATGTTCATTAAAAATACACATTTGACCTATAATTTTTTACTCTACAGTTAAATATACCGATTTCAAAACTAAAATCCTCGATACACTCTGAGGAATAAACGTCAGCGTATTAAGATCATTCGAAATATATCGTTTTTGCCTGTGTTGACATTTTTGCGGTGTAACATCCAGTATTGCCGTGAATAACAGAAATTGTTAGTTCCAAATAAATGAGAAGTTATCCACTACTTATTTGAAGTAAATTAAATTAATTTTTAAGTATTTTTTGACTATTTTTATTTATCATTAAAACTATTACAGATTGTTCTGATGATGGCGCTAATCTGAAATATAAAATAAAAATATCAAAAATATAAAGATATTTTAACAATAATTCATTTAATAAAAATATAAAAAATATAAAAAATATTTTAACGATAATTCATTTCATAATTAATATGTATTAATTAAATATTAATTTTATTGAATATTATCGAAATGAGCAATTTATATTTGAGCAATAAATTTACCAATTTATTGCTCAAATATATTTTAATCAACAAAAAGTTAAAACACAAAGTAAAATACAGCTGCAAACTTATGAAATTAATTAACTTCAAAATTAATTTATTTTGGTTGCCAACAAAATTAAATTTTTGATAAAATAATAAACCTATCTGTTGGATTAATAAAATATATTAATATGAAAATGTATTTTATTTATTTTATAAGTAAAATATTCATGATCGTTTACAAGAATATCTAAACGAAAATAAAAGGCACCAATCACTCAATTTCAAAGCTATCAAAGTAGTTCGAAGCAAATTTCGACCGTATATAGCTTAATCATACCAAGTATTGCTCGATGCTTCAGATTTAAGCGAAACATAGTCGAATTCAGAGCATCTTTCCTTCTCAAACTCGGCTCGTCTTGATTCGATACGTTTGCTTTCCTCTTCGATCGCTTTTCTGTAATTATCGTAGGTCTTTCGCACCTGTGTAAAAACGCTTTGTATTTCAAACATTAAATTGTGTATTTTACATTCTCGCGACTCTCTTCTAATTTTTTGAGCTTCTCGGCAACTTTTGCATCAAATACTTCTTGCATATCGGCTTCCATTTGCTGGATAATATCTTCATTTTCTTTTGTATCCTCCTCTATTTTTGATAGTAACGTTCTGATAAAAACATTTAAAATAAAGTTAAAATTTTTAATAATTTAATTGCTAAAGAAATTGAATACAATAATTATTTACAAATTTTTAATTTTATTAAAAAATTATTAAATTAGAAATCATTGCATGTTAAATATTACGAAAATCGTGTAATATACGATTATGTGAAATTATTAAATTTAAATTCATTGCTTTTTGTCATTTACATAATGAACAAAATTATTTATTGATCATTTATTAATTATATATTATTTTATAATCAATTTAATAAATTACTAAATAGAACTATGCAGCATAAATACTTTGTTGAATAATTATTTTCATTTTTTCTGATACTTTCCACCATAATGACATAGAGAAAATATTCAAAATTCGCTGAATTAGAATGCCTGGCTTGACTGGACCCCGTCTTGTTGATTCGACATCCACACAGAATTTACCACACCCACCACTCTCGACATGAATAATTAGTATTTCTAGTGCGCAATTATTTGATAATTATAAAGTGTATTTTAACAAAAATAATATATAACAATTTATCTAAATAAATAAATTATTTAATAATTATTTAATTCGTTTAATTAAATGACTTTGTTTAATTTTGTTTTGTTATTAATTTTTGAAAATGCAAATTAAACTTCTGTGAATATTTAATTTATTCACATTTTTATTTACGTAGCAAAGTATCAGATCAACAACCTGAGTCTGCGTATTTTATATTAATTATAAATAAAATAATAATAAAATGTAAATAATTGTATATTAACAGTTGCATTATTTAACCGTTTACACAGATAAAACAAATCAGATCAGCAAACTAAGTCTGTGTATATTATATAAAATTAGCTTTATTAAAATAAAGTAATTATGAATAAATTAGCTAATAAAGAATATTCGGTAATTTCTACAAAAGAGTTCATATATGTTCTTAAGACAATTGAAGGAATGTCCGTAATATACTCTATGGATGTGAAAGATCTCTTCACTAATATACCACTAGAGAATACAATCGAAATTATAATTAAATATGTATATTATAACGATGACCTTGAACTCGTGCCACCAAACATTAAGTAGGATGAGCTAACGAGCTTATCGAAGATTTGCACATCCAGAATACTGTTTAATCTCCCAGACAAGATATTATATAAACAAGTAGATAAGGTATCAATGGGATGTGTTTTGGGACCAATATTTGCGAATTTCTACATGGCCGACGTTGAACGCAGACTATTTGAAGGAAATCCTACGATTAAGCCGGAGGTTTACATCGATGATAATTTCAGTACAACAAAAAAACTCCACTAAAGTTGATGCAATTAAAAGTAACTAAGTAATAATAGTGTGCGAAAGTTCACAACTCAGAAAGAACTTTAAATGTTTTAAATATTTTAAATGTTTTTATTCATATTTTTATTTACGTAGCAAATAAAATTAAAATTTAAAATAAAAGTTAATTTTTATGAATTGCCTAATAAAAGCAGACTATGCATCAGAATAAAGATTTGAGGTCATCAAGAGAAACTGCTATACTATCAGGTTTCGGTCCCTGAATACTCGACCCAACATAGCAGAGGGGCCAAACACGTGCTAATGACGCATTTCATCTGATGAAATTTGATTATATAGTATTCTATTATAATACAAAGCATATTTATACAAAGTCAAAACTTTATTATCCATAAAAATGATTTTGAATGATTTTAAATTTAATAAATAAATTTATATTGATTATTTATATTTATTAATATTTATTATTTGATAAATAATAAATAATAATATACGATTTTATACAATTTATATTTATATTTATATTTATATTTTATAGTTAAAATTTAAAATTGAAATTTAAAATAAAAGTCAATTTGTATGAATTGAATAATAAATAATAGAAGAATAAGAATTAGAGGTCATATAAGCATTACATGAGGATTATGGTCATCGGACTGTATGGCCAAACGACTGCCTTATTTCTGGACCCAACATGTAACGGGGCAAAATACGAGCTAATGACGTATTTCCTCTGATGAAATTTTATTATTTAATGTACCTTATTCGAATACAAAGCATAGTATGTATTATCCATAAAAAATATTCGTTTAATAGTTTAAAATTAAAATATTAGTATAGATTTTATATACCGGATACATATCTGGTACAGAAATATGATATAAATAACCATGTTTTATATATTTTGTTGTATTAACATGTGGGTTCTTTTTAATTCTTCATTATTCTAAAATAGTAATAGAATGGTATAACGATTTCATTGATACCTTTCGTTTAATGGAATTGAGGCGTCGAGTATTACATCGGATAGTCTCTTTGCTCTAAACGTTTCGTAATGGACGTTATGCGTCTTTTCCTTTATGTCACACATATGAGATCTTTTCATAGAATTAAAGAGAATTAAAATTTTTAGTCAAATGTATTACCGTATAAGAAGCTTACGAAGAGGGATGAAATCGCAGTGATCAGTGCACTCAACTAAAATAAAAGACTAATGTATAGACAATTTAAACAGTGTAATCATTGATTATAAGTAACACGCAAGTGTTATTAATAAAATTCAATTGAACAGTTACATTATAATTGCTACAATAAAGATATTTTCAAATAAAAAGAGGAAATTAATAAATTGTATTATTTGAAAGTGCAATCTTCTATCGTGATTACAAATGGCGAATTAAGACTATGGGTGAAACGTGTGATCTACTACGTTGCTACAGTAGCTACAATAATTCTGTCAATTACTAGCTGCAAAATTAGCATTGCATTAGCGAAGATGCAGTTCCATATGCATCCGGGAAAGTTTTTTAACGTTCTCTGAAATCATTACTATTATTTTTACGTTAAATGTATTTATTTCATAATTTAAATAATCTTTTAATATATGTTTCTAACTTAATTAATTACTAATAATTAATTATTAAAAAATATAAATTATTAATTTAGTAATTATTAAAACGAATAGTTAGTAATTTTTAAAACTCACACAATAATGGCTCGCACTTATAATTTAAATTGTAAGATTATTAGGCCTCTTCCAGGCTGGCAGCGTAGTGAGCTTTGATTGATTTGCATGAAATGACAAAAACTTCAAAAACGTTAAAAAAGTCGTTCAAATAATCATTTTTAGAAGCGTCTACTTTCTGCCAATGTACATCCGTTTTTGACTGTAAGACTGCGGTGTTAATAATTTGAAAAATCATGAACCTCGGTATGATGCTCATAATCTGGTACATCGCAATTCTTTAAAAAATACATCCACAACTATAAAAACGAAATATAACTGATTTATAGAAACTGTAAAGATTTTTGCTGCGAATGAGGAACTCTAAGACAGAGATTCATCTGGAATGTTACATTATGACTAAATAATTAACGAAAAGATAGTCAAAGATGAATTTCCAGAACTTATTCCAGAGTCCTTGGAGCTGCTGCGGGATACATGTCTCACCAACAGTCTCTGATTCAAGAGACCGTCATTCATCACAATTTAAAAGGATTAATTCTGACGCAATTATTCGTTAAGTGGAGGCGCATTTTGCAGGCGTTCGCAAATTTAGCAATTCGCTTATCTACAGAGGCAATAAAATCCTAAAAATCACAGTTCTTACGTGTAGAATAGTATTCATGAAGTAGATTAATAACCCTTCCAAGAAAGGATGGTGGCGTTCGTGATTTTTTTATTTAAACACCGACACCTCTTGAAAATGTGGTCGTAATTATGCAATGTATTCTTTGGCTGAACATTACTATAAACTGTATGGACCACACGCAGTAGATGCGAGTAACGCTTTTAACAGCTTCATTAGAAATGTTTCCTTAAAAATTTATATACATGGGGCTTGCGTGAATTTTGTCAAATGTGAATACCGCCGAGCATTCAAATATTGGGCAAGCGGTCGATCACCTCATGGGTAAGTGACTAAATGGGATCCACCATCAATGACGGCATTCAGAATGTGTGAAATTGGCTGAAATTGCTGCGAATTTTACAAATGCCGATATAATTAGGTATATTGCAAAAATATACCTGACAGAGAAATTTTCAAACATAGCGAATATACAGAAAAGGAATATGAATACTTCAGAAAAGGAATGAAGGAATACTCCCGAAAGAGTGTAAAGAAATTGAAAACTCAGATTTCTCATTAGATTTTTCCAAGAGATTAAGTAAATGAGACATATACAGTATTCACTAGTTTTCATTCGTTTGAAAGTTGGCTATTCCTAATAAATGTGTTAAAAATAAAGCACATACAACATTTGGTTAGCTATACTGCTACTTAAATGTTGCTTAACAGTGATCTAACGCCACTACCGAACTCACTTATCGTTAAAATATACAACAACCACATACAGGTGCACAAGGATCGATATAAATACGGGCTATTCGGAGCATGGACAAGTGAGTCCATGCTCCGAATTTGTGTTCCATAATACATTTGCCCTTTCTTATTATTCAAACGAATGATCAAATGCGCATGTATATCATTAAAACAGAAAAAGAGTAGAAAATTCGGAAAGGATCAACCTGATTGATTTTTTCTGATTTTCATTCAGACATATGTTTCTGCCCTCTAGAGTATATGGAAGAACGTTAATACAAAAAATCACAAAAACTAACAATTAAGCAAAGAACATGTATAGCGAATGTATTGCAAACAATTTAAAAACATTGTTTTTCGAATATGAAAAATGCGGGTCGCCCTCAATTCGACAATCAAGAATCAGGACGGCCTATTCAATCAACAATCTACTGATAAAATCAAAAAATATAAAAATTAATAAAATATAAAAGCATATAAATAATATTATGTCGCTTCTGTATGATAAATGTGTTTCAATTTCAAAAAGATTTGCGTTGCTAGTAACAGTAAACGCAGCACTCAACATTGAACAATTAAAATTTGGCTTAAAAAATTCAGCATTATTGAACTATTAAAATTTGACTTTTTATGTGATAGTATTTCAGTCATGTGTGTCAGAGCTTTTTAAATCGCAACACATTAATATATTTATGAAGGAAACTGAAGTTTCCTTTATATTTGTCAATCCTGATACGAAAGACATCAAGACAATTCATGATGGCAAATCAATTGATTTTGGCTCGTTGAATGAAAAATGTAAAAATTATTTGAACAATAATTATAAAGATTATTTAAAATATAATTAATTTAATTAATAATTAAATTATTAAAAAAAAGCATTTTTAAATTATTTAAAAAACGAACATTTTGTAATTTTATATTTTTCATAATATTGCGTAATACAGGCATAAAAACTATCGAATATCGATTTTTCTCATAAAGAAATAACCTAGTGTATTTTTCTCATTCAATAACACACAATGTTTTATCGATAGTGTAGCCCGAACGATAAAATGAAGGTCAAATAATAGTACATTTAAAGAAGCTAAAACATAAACACATCTGGCGATGTTGCTGCAGTTACAGTTGAGGGCTACTTAAATTGTGACGTGCATGGGCTAAATAAAATTTGTATTAAACCTAAGGAATAAAATTTTAAAATTAAGTGACTGCTCACCATTGACAAATCCCCACGGGTATTCTCGGCCTCTGACAAACACCCCATCTTTTTCAACCACACAATTACTTCCTACAACAGCAAAAGGAGGAGACAATAATGTAGAAGGAGCAGGCCGCTTCTGTTGACCGACAATTGGTGGAAGTTTTCCATCAATTCGATTAGGAAGATGACATTCAGAGAAGTCGAATATGTTAATCTGTTCCCTTGATAAATCTTGTCGAATAACATCCTTGAACTTTCTTAACTCGTCAGATGTTAACGTGTCAGATTTAGCTATTATTGGAATAATGTTAACTTTTGAGTCAAGTCGTTTCATCAATTCAACATCGATATTTCGTAGACTGGAAATACATAAATTTTACAAAAAAAAATACATAAAAATACATACACTATTTTACACTGCACACGCATTTTTAAATAGAAATATTATAATTTTAAAAGAATATTTAAAAAATAATAATTTGTATTAACCAATTAAGATATAACATACCATGTATTAGCATAAAGATAACATGCCATCCTGAGGAACTGCTATATTATCATGATTTAAACCCTATTTATTAACCCTAAATAGCAGCGGGGCTAAATACATTTTAGTGATGTGTTATTCTAGCACACTATATTATTTACTATCCATGAACAATTTAAACTTAAAGGCTTAAATTTACTTAATAATATATAGTTGATGTACATTTTATGATTTTCCGTTTTATCTTACATCTATATTATTTGATTTTATATTATATATTTATAATATATCCCACAGTATATTATATATCTAGAGTAAATTTTATATTCATTTTATTGATTTCTATTTATTTCATATTTATATTTGTAGTATATAAAAAAGAACAGTATTTCTGTTTTAATTGATCTTCCTCCAAAATTCAATACATTTAAATAATATTTTGCTGATTTATATTTTACGATTTTCCGTTTGATTTTATATTCATTAATTTTATGTTATATACTTATAATACATACCATTGTATATTATCTATTTATTGTAAATATTTATACTCGTTTATTGATTTATATTTATTTTATATTTATGTTATATATAAAATAATATATTTATGGAATATATAAAAAATAAAACAGAACAGTATTTCTGTTTCACTTGATATTCCTCCAACATTCAATACATTTAAATAATATTTTGCTGATTTATATTTTACGATTTTCCGTTTAATTTTCTATATTCTTTAATTTTATATATTTATAATTTCTACAGATTTCTGTTGCAATTGATCTTCCTCCAAAATGCCATAAATTTTAATGATTTATATATTAGACAATTTTTGATTTACATATTCATTAATTTTAAATTTATAATTGTGTGACAAAATTGATTGCAGTTTGGGTAAATAGAATTTCCATGCATCTATTGCATGAAATTCAACATTTCCAATTCAGCTTTAAGATGGCTGTTTTCTCATAAACAGGTAGTGTCTTTCTTTCGCATTTGTCCGTTTTTGAACGACAAATTAAAAGAACGTTTTTAAAAGACTTACAAAGGTTTTAATACCATTTCAGTAAACAAGGACTATTGAAAAATTTTATTCACTCTTAAATTATAAAATTACAAATTTAAAAAAATATCTAAGGAAATTATAATTATCCTATAATTAACGTTGATTTTACGTTGATTAGATAATTAACGCAAATCGATAATTAACGTTGATTTTAACTTCAACTCGAAGTTAAAATTGTGTAAAAATGAATTATAATTTCCTTCTCAGATAAATCCTAACGACCTTGCTACATTTTAAAGTTATATATATTATAAATTTTAGAAATCATGTTAATTTACATTTATAAATATTTAGCTTGAGTTATAGCTTAGTTAAATATTCAATTATAAATTTTAAATTGATATAAATATAAATTAATTTAACTTGATTACATCTGTGAGCTGAAATTCTTCTGATTGTGGCACAATATTATCCTCACATGTATTGTTCCTATTCTTGATACAGCAGGACGCTACTAATCAGTATGAGTGGATCTCATCAGCTGCTGACCCATACCTACATTTCACGTTTCGACCCTTATTATCTGCTTTCTCCGTTGACTGATGCTGATCGGTTTTGAACTCAGGACGTCTGTATCGCGATATGTATCCCTATCAGCACCAGTGTACGGAGAAAGCAGAAAATAAGGGTCGAAACGTGAAATGTAGGTATGGGTCAGCAGCTGATGAGACCCACCCAGACTGATTAGTAGCGTCCTGCTGTATCAAGAATAGGAACAATACATGTGAGGATAATGTCGTGCCACAATCAGAAGATTTATAAATAAATAAACTTTTGTCGCAACGTCATTCACTCATTTGAGTGTTGCCACAATAATATCACCACTAATTATTTTAGTGGCGACTGTAGTATTCGTTTGTCAAAATTATATAACAAAAGTTGGCATTCGCTTATATAAAAACCTAGTCAATTTTGACAGAAAGAAAAAGCTTACCCATGACCAGTTGGAGATATAAAATACAGACAGCAGTGAACACGTTTGTCAGGAATAGGCAGGGATCGGTCCACAGCAGTTTCTGCATTCAAATATTCTTCATACATGTTATCTATGAATGAAACAAGGGGTTCCCAACTGCAAATTGAAATTAATAATCAAGCTATGAATTTTTTGTACAATATAACGCTTACCATCCAGAGTTGTCTAATGCGTCTCCAAAGCCAGGAGTGTCGATTAGAGTCAAATCCAGCGAAACCAAATTTTCAGTAAGCCTGATTTTATTAGAACGCACTGAAACCGTTTTAGGTAAGGAACTTAGGGATTTTACAATTTTAGAATTAGATCCAGCGGACACTTTATTGTCTTCGTTTTGAATCTTGTATAGTTCACTTAAAAACAGTGAGTTTATGAAGGTACTCTTTCCAAGTCCAGACTCTCCTTAATAATCCACGAGTTGAAAACATTTACAATTGTAATCTTGTTGTTAATTTTATTTTATAATGATATAAGTTAATTAATAATAAAATTATGTGCTATTAAATGATAAGTTCGTATAAGCAACAATTTATTTATGCGGCGATAATTCCAAGCATGCACCATTTGATGATATCTTAACATTATGGTATAAACGGACACCTTTCTAAATATTATTATTGACTTATTTTTTAAGTTAATACATTTATTGGAAGTAAATACATTTATTTATTTGGGCTAATAAATTAACTACTTACAATAATAATGCCTAAAGGACGTCCTGACAGTGTATTGAAATGCTGCAATTGCAATGGACAGGCTGCAAAATGCAAAAACTGCAAATGTGTTAAGGCCGGTCGAAAATGCACAACATGTAGAGTGGGCGGATGTATCAATAAGACGAATATAAGTACATCGTCCGATGTATGTATTTTAACTGGAATTCCGGAAAATAATATATACAGAAACGCTATAGAATCAGAATCTTCGCAAAGAAATGCATATCAAAATCATGCAAACAGAACAGTAATTACTGATGCTACTCAGATTGTATCTGTGAATAATGGAATTTCTAATAACTTAGAAATTTGTAATATTGAGGGGATATATCAAGTGGTTATTCAATGGAAGCCAAATATCATGGTGCTCCCTCGATGTTCTGCAAGTAATACTATAATTGATACTATCGCAAACTTCTATTTCGATGTTGCACGAAAAAATAATAATGAGAACTCTGTTCTCAAGTCTGCTACAGTTTTTTTACAATGCGTTCTCCAAAGAATTCCATCGAAAAAAGTTAACGTGATTCGAAAAACATTAGAGAACAGACTGGCTTTGTGGTCAACAAAAAAATATAAAGAGCTTTTTGACGAGGCCAATTACCTACAAGTAGCTTTTAGTGAACCTAGAAAAAATTCACATATGACGGATTGGAAAAAGAATTATGTTAGACTAATGTTACGAGGGAAAGTTGCTGCAAGTTCCGCGATTCTTGATAACAATGATTCGTCAGGTCCGCTAGGCCCTAATGTTATGGTTGGATCTTCATCTGTCAAAGAAGTGCTTGAAAATCTACACCCTATCCCAGAAAATCTACATCCTGATTCTCTTCTGTCATCACCAATTCATAAGGCGATCACACATCACTCTGTACGCTTCACGCAAATTGACGAAGACGCTATCATCAAAGCTTGTAAAAAGACTAACGGAAGTGCAGGACCGTCAGGATGTGATTCGAGTCTATGGAAATTCATGCTCACAGGCTTCGGAAATCATTCACGTAACCTTGCCAGGGCTTTGGCTGAATTCACAATTCGATTAACTACTGATAAAATTCCTCCTGGTGTTCTTGATGCGTTTACGACATGTAGGCTTGTCGCTATCCTTAAGAAATCTGGGGGCATAAGACCGATAGGAGTGTGTGAAGTTACGAGACGCATAGTATGTAAAGCCATACTTGAAGTGGTAAAATTCGACTTGCAAGACGTGGCTGGAAAGAGTCAATTGGCTGTATCACAACGTGGCGTAATTGAGTTAGCTATTCATTCCATCAAATCCGCATTTATGTCGAATAAACAACGCTGTGTTCTTGCCGTGGATGCTTCTAACGCATTTAACTCTTTAAATCGACAAGCTGCTATTCACAATATACAATACATTTGTCCTTCGTTGGCTTGTGTTCTTGCAAACACTTACAGAACTGACGCTCAACTAGTGCTTGGCGGTACAAGCATATTTTCTCGAGAGGGGTTCACACAAGGGGACCCCTTAGCTATGGCGGCTTTCTCCATGGCATCACTTCCGTTGATCAACAAAATTAAAAACAGTGTTCCCAGCATCACACAAGTTTGGTTTGCGGATGATGCAAACTTTGTCGGTACTATTGACGAGTTAAATATAGTATGGAATGTATTGAAAAGCGATGGACCTCAATACGGATATTTCGTTAACGCTAAGAAAACACAACTGCTTACTCATCCATCTGAAATGAAGCAAGCATGCCCATTGAAAGAAATTGGAATATCATCGGATGGTATTATGATACTTGGCATTCCTATAGGCACTACCGAGTATGTAGATTCGGTTGCACTTGATAAATCTCAAAGTTGGACTCGTCTACTTGATCGTTTAGTAGAAATAGCCAAAGTTGATCCACATGTATCTTATATCGGTCTTACAAAATCAGTACAATGGAAATGGACTCACTTTTTCAGAAATACAACATTTGAATGCGGGCATTTGTCAACGCTGTTGTACATACTAAAAGACAAGCTTTTACCATCTATAACAAGTCGAACCTTGAATCATGATTGGTGGACAACATTGACCTCACCTCTTAAACTAGGAGGTCTAGGCGTATTAGACCCCTTTTTCGCATCCACACTGGAGTATGAAAACGCACAACTAATCTGTAATACTTATGATTCTGAATATACAGGAGAAACTCTGCGACAAGTACAATCAGATGTTATAAAAAGTATTTCTCGTCAACGAATTAATGTTTACAAGAACCGTTTAATCGATGTCAAACAAAGGGCTCAACAAGCAGTATTGAATGCAATTAACCATGCTACTCAGAATTGCGCTTCATCATGGCTAAGTGCGCTTCCTCTAGCCGTTGATAACTTTCATCTCCATTCTTATGAATTTAGGGATGCCATATGTTCCAGATATGGATGGAATCCACCAGATCTAAACAAAAAAACATGTATATGTGGTACAACAAATGGCATTATTCACGCATTATCATGTAAACGCGGTGGTGTACCAATAATCCGTCACAACGATATTCGGAACACGATCGCTTATGCATTATCAGAGATATGCCACGGCGTCGAAGTCGAACCAACTTTGCAAAAGATTCCAGACAGCTTAGAATTCATGAATAATTCAACAACGAAAAATAACAATGCGCGCCTAGACATTTCATGTTATGGACTACAGGACAATCGATATGAGCGGACGTTTTTTGACGTCAATGTTTTTTTCAGTACATGCTCCGTCATATGCCAGCAGTTCGCCTCTCGCCGCCTTTGAATATAATGAAAATCGCAAAAACAGCAAATACAATGAAAGAATTGTCAGTGTGGAAGAAAGCAAGTTTATACCATTAATTTTTTCATCATCAGGAGGAGTTGGACCGCGAGCTCTTAAGCTACTCAAGGACATTGCCTCGATATCATCGAGGTTAAAATCAGAAAAATATAGTGATGTATTGGTTCACCTTAAACGCAAGATTAGCTTCTCGATTGCACGTGCTTCTTCACTATGTCTGTGAATGCCGCGATCAAGTAGAAGACATTCAATCTTTCCTGACAATAAATCTCATTTATAGGCCCGTTTACGGGAACCTAATTTCTGTAAATTAACTTTTCTTCTCAAAAAAAATTATTGACTTATTCATATATGCAACTTATTTATTTGCTCCACAGAAAGCATTCATTCAACATTAGTGGTGTGTCATATTGATTTAAAGCGAGGATGGTAAGGTCATCATAATATACTATCGAATTTACTCTAGACAATGATTGATTAAACATCGTGTAAGTCTAGGTGGAGAGCTCTTCCAAAAAGAGAAAATAACTGAGGATTTAATCACCAGACATGACTTACCTATATTTTACAAATAAGTCCAAATATTTTAGGCAATCAAACACTTGCAACTCTTACCTTGCGTTGTAGTTTCATCAAATAAGATGTTTGCTATTTATTAAGTCAAATACTTATTCGAAACGGTAAAATGCCATTCGTTGCACCATTACGCCAAAAGGTTATATATATAAGTATTTAAAAGAATAATTTTTTAATTGGCAAATGTGATTTTCTGTAACTTGCATGTCCACAAAAATGGCAATCGTTATAAATTTTACATTTGGCAATGATGCAGTAACAATTGAGGAAGATCATTTCATAGTTTAGGCCATGTAATCTAGTAGAAACGAAATGATGTAAACGAAAAATGGAGTGGAACAATAATATTTTAATACAATTTATACGCATCGAAATCAAAGTTGTAGATTTACTGTCAATTAAGGTAACATGACTTATGTAGGTACGTCTTGAGGTATGCAATAAATACTTCAAGGTATATTTAGATTAGATTCAACATCAAAGGTATTGTGAGTTATATACAAGTGGACCCATTTGGTAAGACCAGGTGAGAAACCGTATTGCTGAAGACAGGCAAGAAGAATTTGATGGTCAATGACATCAAAGCCTGAAGATAAATCAAGCATTATAATATGACTAATGCGACGCTTATCAGTGGCATTCAGATATTCATTTATTTAATGTAAGATTATATTTCAAAATGTTTGGAGATTGTCGGTAGAAAAAAAATGGTCTATACGAAGAAAGTATCAGAGGATCAAGATATTAGATCTTCAAAAGTGACCTTATAGTATAATAATCAGGGTAACTCGAATACGGAATTGACAAATTGAAAAAATTCTAAATGTGTAGTAGAAATGTGTAGCCGCAAAATTTCATTTTGAATAACATCTCGGATAGATGTTGAGATAAGTAAACGCGTTAATGCACATTATATGAAAATTCGTCGTCAATAGAAATAAGACATGAAATGTTTACAGAACAATTTGTTCATGTGCATCACTCAAAGATAACCTAGCATCTCTACCAAAGAAACATTTATTCGACGTGTTATAATATATGATTGAAAAGCTTGGTGAGAACGTAGTGGACCGAAAACCTTTAAATGGAAGATTTCGTTAAGAATTTGGGTGATGCATACATGGTTCATAATTATAGCAAGAATATTTACAGATTATGAATGATACCATAACTTACCAGATAATTTTGGAATAGAGTTGAATCAAATAAATACAAGGATCGATGATATCGCATTGTAATAAAATTGGAAAAGGAATGCATTTGTAGGCAAAGAAGAAAATGATCAGAAATAATATTATCAATCAGTTTGCATTACAAATTTATAAAATTAAATAGTTTGGAAGTCTAATAAGTCTAAAAACAATAAATGTTAAAAATAACAATAAAAGTCAAGAGTCTTCAATACGTTCTACAGCCATATTTGCGTCCCCCATAGATGCAACAAGCGCTCTAAGATTTGTATCACGGTTATGGAATCCCACTGTAGAACCCATCGATACTTATTTCAAGAATATGTGTAGTAGCATCAGTGTGTTGATAAACGAATCTAAGATCATCAGTTTTCGAAAAAAGACGTGCAGTGTTTTGCGAAGTAAATAATTCAAGTTGAGCTCATTAAGAAGATAATATATAGCTTGACATTGATCATCATCGAGAAAAGCATAACTTATATGTTATTTTTATATATTTTGTCTTTTTAACTAGATATTAAAGTTTCAATAATTCAACAAATATGGATTCAAGCTTGTGGATTCAAAAGTTTATATCCATTTATAGTCCCTGATACTAAAAAATTGAGAAGGCATTCATGTAGCACTAACTCATTCAAATTAACTGAAAGGTACGTTAGGTCTTCAGTTACCCACGAACAGTAGATCAATTGAATTATATCACATGTACATCTTATAATTTAATGCAATATGATTAAGTGCTTAATAAACTGCATAGCAGGTGACAGGTAATCAAATGTTAAGTGTCACGTGTTACCTAACTGGTAATCACGTGACGAATATTGAATATTCACAGTTATATTATTCTATATTACATACATATATTGCATGATATTTATATAATAACATATCTAATATGTTATTAATAACATAATAACATATGTTATATATGTTATATATGTTATATATGTTATTATGACAGATGTTATTATTAACAGATGTTTTAATTTATAATAAAAAGTTGCCAAATTACAATATTTTTAAGCTAAAACATAAATATGTAGTATATAAAATTCTTTGTGATAGTTGTAGTTGCTCGTTCATTTGGTCAGACTTTATAAAGATTGGGAACACGTATCGCACAACATAAATAAAAAACAATATGAGGTAATATGTTGGAAGCTAGATCACATCATATACTTAATTTAGATTATAAAGTTAATTTTGATTCTATCATATGAAAGTGATTACCTGTTACATAGGTCTATAAAAAAATGATTATATTATACCCAGTAATAAAGTTTATTTCGATTTAAATTTTAATGATTAAATTTGATTCTTGATTAACTTTAATGTTATAAAATATGTCATTAGCATGTATTTGGCCTCGCTGCTATGTTGGATCGAGGAATAGGGACCAATACCTAAAAACATCAGTTCCTACTGATAACCTCTTATCCTTATTCAGATACAATGTCTGTTATTTATTAGTCAATTCATAAAAATGACTTTTATTTTAAATTTTAATTTTTTATTTTAACTTGATATAATTTATAATTATAATATAATTATAAATATTAATTATATTACTTATAATTATAAATATTAATTATATTACTTATAATTATTTATTATCTAATTATAAGATTCTGATTTGAAACCTGATAGAATAGCAGTCTCTCATGATGACTTATAATCTTTATTCTCATACAACGTCTGTTATTTATTAGTCAATTCATAAAAATGAATTCTGAAATTTCAATTTTTGTATTTTAACTTGATTTAAATTACAAAAAATATTAAAACAATTATTTATTTATTATTTAATTATTAAATTTTGATTTAGCATTATTATGTTTTGTTTATTTTATAATTATATTAAATATGTAGACTCAGTTAGCTAATTTGGCGGCATTTTATTGGAACATTGTATGTTTTTCATATTGTGTATTTTATCTCTTTAATTATTTAATTAATAAATAAATTAATTTAATAAATTTATTTAATTAAATTTAATTTAATTTCATTTCATTTCATTTAATTTTTTAAAAATTAATTAATATCAATAAAACTTTTTTATAAAAGATTAAAAATTTAATTATTTGATATAACATCATTGTTTTTCTGATAATATTCATCCAAGTTTGATGAATTCTTTCTATTTCTAAATATTATGATAATATTATGATAATATTATCACACAAGACACAAAATGGAAAAACGTATCACACGACATAAATAAAACACAAATTGCGGTAGTTGGAGTTAAATCACATCATATACTTTATTTAGATAAAAAGTTAAATTTGATAAAGCTTCTATTCGATCATATGAAAGTGATTACCTGCCACGTGTTGTATAAGAGATCTATTAAAAATGATAATATTATGTCCCATAATAGGAATGATTTCAATTTAAAAATATCTTATTAGCTGTTGTTTAATTATCATTATTTAAAAATGTTTTTTGAATATTTTAAATTTCATTTAAAAAAGTTTATAAATAAATTAAAATATTTTTTGTCATGTAATTCTAACGCAGGAAATATTCCTGATTATTTTTTTCTTATTACGAAAAATGTGTTTTGAATATTTTAAATTATATTTTAATTTATATTTTATTAAATGCTAATGACGTATTTCCACTGATGACATTTGATTGTTTAATGTACCTTATTCTAATACAAAGTATATTATTATTTTATCCATGAAAAATTTATGGATGGATTATATAAATAACAAAATCGATTAATAATAAATATAAATAGAAATGTTATAGATAGAAAAGCTTCCATTCTACCTTTATACCATTCCACCTTTATAGATACCATTCTACCATTATAGATAGATGTATCTACCATTCTAACTTTATTGATAGAAAAGCTTCCATTCTATCATTTTAAAGTAGATACCTGTCACATGTTATACATGAAGCGTTTTTTATCGATATTATGCAGAATAATAAAGATGATGTATATTTAACGATATTTTATTAATTTTCATTTAACTATTCTGCTTTAATTATTCCCTATGGGAATTCTTAAAATTTCATTAGTTAATTTATTATATTTAATATAATATGGATTATATTATATTTATGAATTTACTAATAAGAGATAAATCAGAATAAAAATTAGAGGTAATCATAATAAACTGAATAAATTAGAATTCCACAATTTCCTTTATTTAGTTTTGTTTCTTTACTTTTTTCATAAATCCTTTTAACTTTTTGCATTTGTTTCATTTTCTTTGTTTTTGTTTGTGTAGTCCTAATATACTAGCATTTTACTTTGTAATGATATTGTTGTTACATTTTAACTTTGTTTCATTTGGTGTTTACTGATTTTGCTATATAAAAACTGTTTGTAATTATCCTGAAGATGATAACTTGAGCAATCGAAATATTTTAATAATTGGAATAAATCTTATTTCTTCTTTCCTGGACATTTATAAAAGTATAAAATACATTTATAATTTGTATAAAGGATTAATAAATGAATAAATACATTAAACGATGCCATCACTCACTCACAAATATAAACCTAAAAGTTTGTTTCGGCATGACTATTATTAGAAAAAAGAGCAATAAACGATTATCTCGATCATTACGAATTCAAAGCATCAAATCAAATCAGCTAACTGAGTCTACGTATTTAATATAATTATAAAATAAACATAATAGTGCTAAATCAAAATTTAATAATTCAAAAATAAAATAAATAATTGTTTTAGGATTTTTTATAATTAAAATTAAGTAAAAATAAAATATTGAAATTTTAAATAAACGTCATTTTGATGAATTGACTAATAAATAACAGACGTTGTATCATAATAAGAATTAGAGGTCATCAGGAGGAACTGCTATGCTATCAGGTTTCGGCCCCTAACTCCTCTACCCAACATAGCAGCGGGGCCAATATGCTAATGATGTATTTCCTCTAAAATAACTATCTAGTATCTTATTCAAATACAAAGTATATTATTTATTATCCATCCATAAAAATTTGCCACTTAAGAGTTTAAATTTATTCTTTATATTATTGTGTTGATTTATACATTTTACTATTTTCTGTTTGATTTTATTTTTATAGTAACCCAGTTTAAAATATGCATCTATTAAATTATTTCAATGATTTTGAAGAAAGCCAATATCATTACATATTGTTGCAATTCTTAAAATTTCATTATCTAATGTATTATATTTTATATTATATGGTATGCATGAATACTCATGCAAACATATGTTTATTGTAAATTTAAATATGTCATCTTTACGATATAAATTAATATTAGTTTTAGTTAATGTTAATTTAATGTTCATATCTAGATATACACCTTCTTTATCATTAATATTGGTTTTGTTAAGAATAAGGCTTTCTGGATAAATGTGCTCACTAATTGAATAAAAATTATTAGAATTAAATACACATATATCATCAATGTATCGAAACATATATTTCATATCTTTATGTAATTTATATTTATTTTTTAAACAGTTATGAACAAATTCATATTCTTAAAAGCTTAAAAACAAGTCAGCTACAATTGGACTACTATTACTTCCCATTTCTATTACTTCCTCCAATTTTATTACGAATAGCAGTGATAAAATAAAAACATTTTTGTTTGACCTCAAATAAAACAAATTAAAAATAAAATTATTAATTGCATTGTACTAAAAGATCAATGATCATTGATCAACGATCATTCATTGATTCTAATCAACGAACATTCATTGATTAATTAATTAAAAATCCTTAATTTAATATTAGATTTTATACTTAATACTTAATTTAATATTAATTTAATATAAAGTATTTATTAATATTTAATTGACACTAAACAACCAGCAAACGCAGCTTTTTTACTTTATATAAATATAAATTAAATAAAATCTTATATAAGCATTTATTATTTATTTGAATAAAGTGATTATTTATTATTTATTATTAATTATGTATAATTTATACATAATAATAATTTATATTATTTATAATATATGTATATAATATATTATATATTATAATATATTATATTATATATTTATAATAAATGTATCATATATTTATAATATATGATACGATGTATCAAATGATAAATCGTATCAGCGATTTATCTGAGTCAACGTATATTGTATTATTTATAAATTAAAAATAATAAAATTCAAATAATTTAATATTTATAATTGTAAATAATAAATAAAATTTATATTAAATTAAAATATAAAATTGAAATTTAAAAAAAAATATGAATTGACTAATAAATAACAGACGATGTATCATAATAAGAAACAGAGGTCATCTAAAGGAACCGTCACTTTATCAGTTTTCGGCCCCTATTCCTCGATCCAAAATAAAATCAAGATGATCAAGATGTAATCAAGATCCCGAGATAACAAGATGTAGTTTCATTACATTATTGTAAAAAGTGGTAACATCACGTAGATTAGTTATCAACGCAATAAACATTTAAAGTATGTAGACGTAGTATACTATAATAAGGAATAGATGTCATTTGGAGGAACTGCTATGCTATCAGTTTTCGGACCCTATTCCTCGATCCAACATAGAAGCGGGCCAAATTTTAGAAAAACTAAATGTTTAAAATAAAACACGCATTAACTTACCGACAACCATAAGATTAAAAGAGAATCCCTTTTTAACAGCTCGTCTATGTAATTGATCGGGCAACGTGGCAAAGCCCACGTAAGATTCTGGAGTTTTCTCAATAGGTGAATCATTAATGTTGTCGACTAATATTTTGTCGTTTATGAGCCCTTGCTTTACGGACGGTTGTTGGATATATTGACGCCGAAGAACAGGAGTGCTGGAAGCATCACAGTTTGGCTCAAACGAAAGGTCATAATGATTTGTTAGATTGGGTAGCTTTTGGTTGATTTTGGGTAACTTTGAATTAAATTTTGTTGTGCTACATTGAAATGGCCTAATTTGTTGGGCAGATGATGGATTAGTAACTGATGTGACGGTAGTGGTAGCATTCGATTTTATTGTTTCAATGGAAGAAGATTGAACCCGTTCATCACCGTCACCAGCACAATTTGGAACAGTGTAAAACATATCTTGCTGACTTCTTTGATAGGAACTGCTAATATTTGTTGAGTTGGTATCCTTGTTACAAATTGAAGATCCTGTGGCACGGGATGGTAATAGTAAATTGGTGGCATTGTGGATTCTCTAAATACAAAAACAATTGTTTTCAAATATCTACTGAATACAATATATTTTCTCTGCTATACTTATTCAAATTAAATTATAATATACACTGAATCATCGGTATTCAACCGAATATGCAGTCAAACAAAGTAATCGGATCAGCTATATGAGTCTACATATATTGTACTACAAATTTTAAAAAATAATAGATTTATATTGGCACAATTGGGTCCGAAACAGTTGAAAAATATTTTTTTGTTTCTCAGTATTAAATTCATCGACAAAATATGTCAAATATTAAGCGAATCATTTCAACTTTACATCTCTTAATCACTCTAATTTGTCGTGGAAAATGTTCCTCAAAACTCTTTGATTTTTAAAGATAAGTTTGAGGGCTTAGGCAAGGTATATAAAGGTGATTATAGCGAATGTTATAGTTGTTGAATCCGACAAACTGAGTAAAGATAACTCCTCGTATTAATAAGCATAAAAACTCTAACAATAACTTTATAAAATCGAAATCGACGGGACATGCCCTTTCAGGCCCTTAAGTTGAATGTTTTTAAATACCTTCACTAACTTTATTGATTCCGAAAGTAATTACAGAAAACGAGCAATTAAAGAATTTCTATTCAAACAATGAAATCAAAATTGAACGCTCAAAATGATTTTGAACTACTAAAATTATAAATTGTCTAGAATAGATTTATTTTTACGTGGCAAATGCGTGCCGGTACACGCTTACATGACCCCAACAACAACGAAAAAATCTAAAAAAAATTTAATCATGTGTCGAGAAGGTGTGAACGGAGGAGGTGTTTGAATTGAAAAAGGAGGGAGCGCGGCGGACGTCGAGAGGGAGTTGATTCCAGGCGAGTGGGGCGGCGACCAGGAAGGATCGAAGACCGTATTTGTTGGAGTAATTGGGAACATAGAGTAAGAGGAAATTACGGGAACGCAGTGGTAGAGAGGTGGGACGAGTGTCGTCCATGAAAGGGAAGTTGATGAACGATGGGGAGTCGGCAGCGATGAGACGAAAAGTTACGAGAAAAAGGCGGAGTTGTTTGAGGGTGTGGATGGTGGGCTAAGAAAGTTTGGAAAGATATGTGGATGTGTGGTCAAAGCGACGAAGACGTAGGAGCACTCGAACGGCGGAGTTGATTATTCATTGCAGGGGTAGGATGACGGATTTTGGAGAATTGGCGAAAAGGCTTAGGCAATAATCGATTTGAGGGAAAAGAAGTGATGAAAGAAGAGACATACATGAACGGAAGTCGATAAATTTATTTTGTTGAAAAATATCTATTTTATTTATTTTGTAAACTACTGGATTTATCCAGATAAATTTAATAATATTTATCTTAAAATATGAAAATAATATTAACACAAATTAACTCTTTGTTTTTATTTTTTAACAATTTTAATTTTATAAAACATTTTAACAATATTGAGATAAATTTATTAAATTCATTTATACATTTATTAATATAAAGTTATACAATTTATATTTAAAATTTAAAAGTGAAATATAAAATAAGTCACTTTTTATATATTTTTTATTTTTATTTTAGCGGAAACATGTATTACAAATATTGCTTCAATATTATTTGCTTTGGGCGATGCTCTAAAATTAGAGATGGTAAATTTAGATATTATTTCTCAATATAATAAAATAACAATTAAAGTATAATGACGCATTGACGCACTTTTCTAAATTAATAGTTCAACTTGGATAGCTCCATATAGTTTCGCGTAGTTAAGTGGTGTCAATTGTTCAAAATATATACGATTCATATCATCTCCCAGAAAAATTAGAAACTCAACTATTTCCGCACAATCTCCCATTGTTGCAAGGTGTATCGCAGCTTGACCATCGGTATTCTGTATTTGACAGCTTGCATTATATTCAATAAGAAGTAGAACCTGCCGAATACTACCCATACGAGCGGATAAGATCAGGATGTAATCAAGATCCCGAGATAACAAGATGTAGTTTCATTACATTATTGTAAAAAATGGTAACATCAAGTAGATTAGTTATCAACGCAATAAACATCTAAAGTATGTAGACGTAATATAATGAGCAGCAGTAAATTTCATATTTGTACTCTAGCGCTACACCAGAAAATATGTTTTAATCAGACCAATTCAGCTAACTGCGTCTATGTATTTATTGTAATTATAAAATAAAAAATATAAATTAAAAAAAATAAATTAGTTTACGTATCACGTAGTCTATACGTAGACTCAGTTAGCTGATTAATTCAGCTAGCTGAGTCTACGTATTTAATATAATTATAAAAAAAATAATAAAAAAAGCAGGGAAAGATAAATAAATAAAAATAATAATGCTGAATCAATAAATTAAAATTTAATAAATAAGATTTTATATAACTTATATCAATTAATAATAAAAATTTAAATTTAAAATAAAAGTTAACTTTTATAAATTGAGTAATAAATAACAGACGCTGTATCATAATAAGTAATAGATGTCATCTGGAGGAACATCCATGTTATCAGTTTTCGGACCTTATTCCTCGATCCAGCACAGCAGCGGGGCCAAATACTTGCTAATGATGTATTTCCTCTGTTTAAATTTGATTATATAGTATCTTATTCTAATACAAAGTATATTATTTATTATCCATCCATAAAAATGTGCCACTTAAGAGTTTAAATTTATTCTTTATATTATTGTGTTGATTTATATATTTTACTATTTTCTGCTTGATGTTATTTTTATAGTAACCTAGTTTAAAATATGTATCTATTAAATTATTTAAATGATTTTGAAGAAAGCCAATATCATTACATATTGTTGCAATTCTTAAAATTTCATTATTTAATGTATTATATTTTATATTATATGGTATGCATGAATGCTCATGCAAAAATGTTTCTTGTAAATTTAAATATGTCATCTTTACGATATAAATTAATAGTAGTTTTAGTTAATGTTAATTTAATGTTCATATCTAGATATACACCTTCTTTATCATTAATATTGGTTTTGTTAAGAATAAGGCTTTCTGGATAAATGTGCTCACTAATTGAATAAAAATTATTAGAATTAAATACACATATATCATCAATGTATCGAAACATATATTTCATATATTTATATTGTTTAGATTTAGTTTTTTACACAGTTATGAACAAATTCATATTCTATAAAGCTTAAAAACAAGTCAGCTATAATTGGGCTACTATTACCACCCATTAGAACACCTTTTTACTTGTCTAAATATAGATGTCCCTACTTGAAAATAATTTTAATTTATCAAAATATTTAAGGATTCTATTAATTCAATTTTATCCATATATTTTTATTTATTTGATGGTTTAATTTTTGTTAGATAGGCCTTATAGTTATTATAGCATATATATGTATATATTTTTCCTAATATAAGGTTAATAAATTTTTCTAATGCATCTTTAATATCTACTAAATCTAAATTTATACAAAGCGTACTAAACTCATACGCATTTATATTCTGATAAATTATTCCTGAGCACGTAAAGTTTACATAATTAGCAAAATAATGTCATTTAAACACAAACACAAAATTTGAGCTCAAAATCATTTACTGGGCAAATAACAGATAACTGTTAATTATAAATTACATAAAACTCTATAATTTGAGCTATAATTTTAGCCCGTACATTGAATTTATTCTTGTTGACTAGAAGAAAATTTTATAAAATGTATCTCGTAAAAATCTATGGTGGGGAATTTAGAATTATGGGAAACATCTATTACAGCTTACCAGATCAAATGAAAATTTCATTGAATTTGATGCCATTACATGCGATTGCACGAATCATATGTTAATTAACTGAGTTTTAAGAACAAATAATTATATATAATTAATTATCAATATATTTATATTTACCTGATGGTTTAATTTTTGTTAGATATGCGTTATAATTATTATAACATATCTATATGTATATCTATTTCCGAATATAAGATTAATTAATTTTACTAATGCATCTTTAATATCTGCTAATTCTAGATTTGTATAAAGCGTACTAAAATCGTATGTATTTATATTCTGATAAATTATATAATTATAATTAATAATTATATATACTTAATTATACAGATTTCATAAATCTATATAACGATAAAATTTATTATTATACGATTTATCGAATCGTATAATAAATATAAATAATAACAATAGAAAATACACATTGACCATAAACTTCATTAATAAATGTATAGATAACATAAATATAGCCGGACTTTTAAATAATTCTAAAAGTAAAGAAATAATAGGGTCAGATTTAAGTAAATATATTCCTAAAATAAGGTATAAACTCCTACCACCATTAGGACGAAAAATTTGTAATTATAATAAAGAATTAAAATCAATATGTAACGATAATATTAGAAACATAATGGAAACAGAATGCAATTGTAAAAGTCTTAGTTTTGATAAAATAAATGAACATATATGTACCCATAATCTAGAATTAATTGAAAATTGTGAATTAAGAAAGCTGCTATCAAAAGGGTATAAATATAGATTAAATAACAACAACGACAAAAATAAAATTTACAGTTCGTTATATAATAACTTAAATGATTACTTTAGTAAGCTGATTAATAGTGAAAGCTCGAATATATCTAAGATAAAAATTTGGAAAGATTATATATTTGATAAAATTAAAAATAAAATGAAAATAACAAACAATTATAAAAGGAAAGATAAAATTAATAAAGATATGTATAAAGAACTTACTAAATTAAAGGATAACTATATAATAACAACTATTGATAAAGCTAGTAATAACTTTGTCTTCATATGCAAAAAGCTTTATTATGATATACTAATGAAAGAGGTTAATTCTAATGATTTAAATGTAAATCCAACATATGAACGTAGTGAGTTAAGTTTAGAAACAATTATTACAAGTCACTGTTCTATAATGGATAAAAAGGGTATAAAAAGGGTGTAATTTTATTTTTAATTTGTTTTATTTGAGGTCAAACAAAAATGTTTTTATTTTATCACTGCTATTCGTAATAAAATTGGAGGAAGTAATAGAAATGGGAAGTAATAGTAGTCCAATTGTAGCTGACTTGTTTTTAAGCTTTTAAGAATATGAATTTGTTCATAACTGTGTACAAGTAAATCTAAGCTATATAAATATATAAATATATGTTTCGATACATTGATGATATATTGGCATTTAATTCTAGCTATTTTTATTCAATAATCGAACAAATTTATAAAGGTAGCCTCATTATTAATGAAAGCAATATTAATGATAAAGAAGGTGTATATCTAGATATGAATATTAAATTAACATTAACTAAAACTACTATTAATTTATATCGTAAGGATGACATTTAAATTTACAAGAAACATATTTTTGCATGAGCATTCATGCATACCATATAATATAAAATATAATACATTAAATAATGAAATTTTAAGAATTGCAACAATATGTAATGATATTGGTTTTCTTCAAAATCATTTAAATAATTTAATAGATGCATATTTTAAGGCAAATTTTTATGGATGGATAATAAATAATATATTTGTATTAGAATAAGATACTAGATAGTTATTTCAGAGGAAATACATCATTAGCATGTATTTGGCCCCGCTGCTATGTTGGGTAGAGGAGTTAGGGGCCGAAACCTGATAGCATAGCAGTTCCTCCTGATGACCTCTAATTCTTATTCTGATACAACGTCTATTATTTATTAGTCAATTCATAAAAATGACGTTTATTTTAAATTTTATTTTTTATTTTTATTTTTATTTTTATTTTTTAACTTGATTTAAATTATAGAAAATCTAAAAACAATTATTAATTTTATTATTTAATTATTAAATTTTGATTTAGCATTATTATGTTTTGTTTATTTTATAATTATATAACAATACGTAGACTCAGTTAGCTGATTTAATTTATTTTAAATTTTAAATTTTAACTGGATATAAATTATATAAAATCTTATTTAGCAATTATTTATTATTTATTATTAAATTATTTAAATTTTATTTAGAATCACTTTTTATTTATAAATAAGATCATATAAGTAGACTCAGTTAGCTTATTTGTTCACAAGTTTGAAGACTGCAATCTAATGATGATGACTGTGACCATTAAAATATGTGATATCACAGAATATGTGTTATATTGCTAAACGAATGCCAGTGGAACAAATCAATTTTATATTTTTAATTTTAAATAATATAAATTAAATCAGCTAACTGAGTATACGTATTTAATATAATTATAAAATAAACAAAACATAATAATGCTAAATCAAAATTTAATAATTAAATAATAAAATTAATAATTGTTTTTAGATTTTCTATAATTTAAATCAAGTTAAAAAAAATGAAATTTAAAATAAACGTCATTTTTATGAATTGACTAATAAATAACAGACGTTGTATCAGAATAAGAATTAGAGGTCATCAGGAGGAACTGCTATGCTATCAGGTTTCGGCCCCTAACTCCTCTACCCAACATAGCAGCGGGGCCAAATACATGCTAATGATGTATTTCCTCTGAAATAACTATCTAGTATCTTATTCTAATACAAAGTATATTATTTATTATCCATCCATAAAAATTTGCCACTTAAGAGTTTAAATTTATTCTTTATATTATTGTGTTGATTTATATATTTTACTATTTTCTGCTTGATGTTATTTTTATAGTAACCTAGTTTAAAATATGTATCTATTAAATTATTTAAATGATTTTGAAGAAAGCCAATATCATTACATATTGTTGCAATTCTTAAAATTTCATTATTTAATGTATTATATTTTATATTATATGGTATGCATGAATGCTCATGCAAAAATATGTTTCTTGTAAATTTAAATATGTCATCTTTACGATATAAATTAATAGTAGTTTTAGTTAATGTTAATTTAATGTTCATATCTAGATATACACCTTCTTTATCATTAATATTGGTTTTGTTAAGAATAAGGCTTTCTGGATAAATGTGCTCACTAATTGAATAAAAATTATTAGAATTAAATACACATATATCATCAATGTATCGAAACATATATTTCATATATTTATATTGTTTAGATTTAGTTTTTACACAGTTATGAACAAATTCATATTCTATAAAGCTTAAAAACAAGTCAGCTATAATTGGGCTACTATTACCACCCATTGGAACACCTTTTACTTGTCTAAATATAGATGTCCCTACTTTTAAATAATTTTGATTTATCAAAATATTTAAGGATTCTATTAATTCAATTTTATCCATATATTTATATTTATTTGATGGTTTAATTTTTGTTAAATAGGCGTTATAATTATTATAACATATATATGTATATCTTTTTCCGAATATAAGATTAATTAATTTTACTAACGTTTCTTTTTAATTATTAAATTTTCGTTTAGCATTATTATGTTTTGTGTATTTTATAATTACATTAAATACGTAGACTCAGTTAGCTGATTTAATTAATATCTACTAAACCTAGATTTGTATAAAGAGTACTAAAATCGTATGTATTTATATTTTGAAAATTTATTCCTTTTGTCTGTTCTAAAAATTCTTTTGTAGAATTAATACTGAAATAGTGTTTTATACCAGTATTAATTTCGATTACCTTGCAATATTTTTTAAAGTGTGCTTTAATTACTTTAAGTATTTTATTCATATAAACAGAAAGTGGTTTTAATGTACATTTAAACGCACTACATATGAACCTAGGTTTTATTGAATTTTTATGTAATTTTGGATTCCAATATAATATAGGTATAGTTTAATAAAGTAATATAAAGTACGTATACTCAGTTATTTGATCTGATTTAAGAATTGACGATAATAAAATTGAAGAACTGGAATATGATAACATGACAGTTTTTCCTGATGACCTCTAATCCTTATTCTAATACATCGTATGCTTTTATTAGTCAATTCATTAAAATTTACTTTTATTCTAAATTTTAATTTTATAGATATATATATAAAATTATTTATCGAGGAATATATATGTATATATATAGAGAGAGAGCGAAACCTGATAACATAGCGGTTTTTCTTTATGACCTCTATTCTTTTTTCAAAAACATCGTATATTATTAAATTCATCAAAATTGATTTTTATTTTAAATTTTAAATTTTAACTGGATATAAATTATATAAAACCTTATTTAGCAATTATTTATTATTTATTATTAAATTATTTAAATTTTATTTAGAATCACTTTTAATTTATTAATAATATAATATAAGTGGACTCAGTTCGTTTATCTGTTCACAAGTTTGAAGACTGCAATCTAATGATGATGACTGTAACTGATTACAGCTGACAATAGCTGATTTGATTTATTATTTAATTTTTTATTTAGTATTATTTTCAATTTATAAATAATATAAATTAGTAGACTCAGTTAGCCGATCTAATTACGATAGTCCTTCTCACACTTGAAGAAGACTATATCGCAATAGTCGAAGATTTGTGAAATTAAGAAATAAATTTATTCTTATTTTTATCGATTGATAGAATCCACAATCGAAAAATTCACAATCCAATAAATTACTAGACAGTAATGTGAAATTAAGAGTTTTAAAAATGGACATTTAAGGGTTTTGTAAACATTTTTCTGAGCAAATTTAAACGTTTTCTGATATTGCGTGTACATTACCGATTGTGCAGCAGCTGTTGATGTGGGGTGCATTTTTTCGTTGAGCAATGCAATACGGTCTTTGAAACTCATCGTGTTTTCTGTGTATGCAGGCAAAAAAACGGAAGTTCAGATAATCAATGTATCCTATAACCAAACATTAGTTATATTTCTGGATGGGAGGAAGACAAAACAATGTATGTTTTCTGCAAATGTTTGCAAAGTACTCGGTCAATTTTACAGAATGTGTGCTATACTAGAATAACAAAAAATAGATCGTTTAAATGCAATTAACTTTCTCTGTGTGTGGTCATCATCAAAAGGGAAAAATATCAAGCTGTCTTTTAGACAATAAAGAAGATCTGATAATGGGTGGTAGTGATGGCGGCTAAAAAAACAGACGTCGCGGTGTACTTTACAGACGTCACTTTGAGAGATAAGACAAATGTTGCACAAATCAATCGAGGAAAGTTTGGACTTGTCAATCCTGCCTGGAGACAGGAAAACCTGATTATCTTGTAGATGGGGTGATGTAAAAATGTCAACTGTGCAGGCGTTTTTATGCAAAAATTAATGCTAATAGAATTTTGTTATAAAAAAAACAAAAATTCAAAATGTGCAGTTGTAATTTTAGCATTTTACTTTAAGTTTTCTAAAATAAAGAATAACCTTAAAAATATCATGATAGTTATTTGCCTTGGTTACTATATAAATTCTTAAAAATTTAAAGGTAACACATTCGATCACTATCTAAATTGTAAAATTCACGTAGCATATTACCTTCAGAGTAAATTAAGTTAAAATAAATAATTGAAATTTAAAATCTTAATCTTTATATCCATCTATAATTTGACCATAACTTTCAATAATTTGTAGTTTAACACAATATTTCCCTGATTTGTTATCTAGTTTTGAATAAATGGTCCTCAAATCTTTATAAAATATAAGTTGTTTTAATATAATATTTCCAAAGTATATTATAAAGTTTTTTATATTGTATTACAAATCAATAATATGAGTATGATTATATATAATATAAGTAATATGATTATATATATAATATGAATATAATTTATTATATAATAAATATAATAAAAAACAGTAACAAACAGATGAATACTTTCCGTAAAATAACAAAAATGTTAAAAGCAGTGGTCAATGAAATGTAATTTAATAATGTAATATGAAATGTAATATAATAATGTAATATGAAACGTAATATTTAATATGTAAGATGAAATTTCAAAATGTGTCAGCATAAAAAGGATAAAATGTGTCACTATAAAAATGATAATTAATTTTCTAAATAAATATCATTTTTTAATTAACTTAAAAATAATAAATATTTTTATGAATTGATTAAAAAATAAAATACCATGTATTAGCATAACGATTGAAGGTTATCAAATGTTATTAGGTAAATTAATTTATCTTATAAAGTCTCATTCAATTTATAAAACCTCATGTCAATACATTAAATTATATAAAATAAACAAGCATATTTTTTTATTTGATTACCATAAAGAATACCAATATTGTATTGTAAATTATTAATTTTATCTAAATAAGCACTTGTGTAATTGTTTGTTGAATTACTTTCAGTTCGTTTTTATTCTACAAACAAGAATATCTTGCAATTCAGCATATTAAATTAAATCAAAACATGAAACAAATGTGGTCGAATTCTTTCGTGTCGATAAATCATAATGCATTTTATTTGTTGCTAGCGTGCGTTTAATCATATTTGTCAATTAGTCAAATAAGTGAGGTATTCAAACAAAATATATCTACAATTATTTACATCGGATATAAGTAAACACCTTCGGAATTTAAAACTACAACAAAAATTACGCATTTGAGTTTAAATATCGTTACATTCTTTCGTGTTAAATTAGTAACATAAATGTTCACATGTTTGCGTAATAAAGGCGGACGTTTTTGTACTTTTATTTTCTCCTGTGATAAATTCTGGTATACGTGATGAAGGGATTTTCATATTAAGGGTTTTCACATGAAGGGATTTAATCATATCCATCAATTAATCAATAAAGTATTGTAAGTAGTCTTTTTTATTGCTTTCGAATTTTGAATAAATTTATGTTTCAACCCTCATTCCTCATGCATACACGTTTAAAAGAAAACATTCGCTAATGATTTTGAATTTATTATTATTTAATAATAAATAATTATAAATAATAAATAATTGTTATATAAGATTTTAAAGTTCAAATTGAAAATTGAAATTTAAAATAAAAGTCAATGTTTATGAATTGACGTATAAATATTCAAGTATAAATTGGCTCCAAAGGGCAAGAACATGGTAGGCTGGTGGTAGCTACCAGCCCTTCTAAAAGAATGTCATTTCTCTACGAAGAAGACAAACGTTCTCCTGTATTTATCCTTTTTTGTGCAATTATATTTTTGTTTCTAAAAAAATTGTAAATTTAATATTTTTCTATAATCGCGTCATTATTTAAACTAATATTTTATTGCTTCGTTTGCTTATACACCATGTTGAAAAAAAATTTAAAATAAGTTATTTTTTATAAGCATTATAAATTATAAACACAATCAGCAGTAAATAAAATTTAAATACTTAAATAATAAATAATTATAAATAATAAATAATTGTTATAAGATTTTTTATACAGGTTATATCATGTTAAATTTAAAAAATAAGTCAATTTTTATGAATTGACTTATAAATAACAGACGATGTAGCGGCCATTTATTTTAGAGCAGTCGACGAAATATGACATTAATTTAGCATTCGTATTTCGTTGATATTTCGTTTTGAAATTAAAAGTTAACAGAAGGGTTCAAAATCATTTATATTAAACATTCGATTTTCATTTCGGTGAGAGCGAAACTTATACGAATAGGTCAATTTATGTATCAATTTATGGCGTGCTTTTATATTACTTACAATACAATAAAATAAAAAAATTGAAATTTAAAATAAAAGTATTTTAAATATAAAAGTATTTTAAAATAAAAGTATTTTTTATTAGAACTAATTACATAAATTTTGAAGGAAAATGAAAAATTAAGGATAAATAATTTTAATGATAAAAAATACTTATGGTAATTTTTATGAATGAATAATAAACAAAATAAGATAAAAAGATAATTAATCAGATAAGATAATGAATGAGATACTAGAAAACTTTAAAAATTATTGAACACTTTAAAAACATTTGTAAGCTAATCAAAAGTGCTTTATATAAACACTTTCGATTGCCGTTTTTAAAGTGTTTATAAAACACTTTTGATTACTTTACAAATGTTTTTAAGTGCAACAATTTTTAAATTTTGATTATCTAGTATCTTATTCATTATCTTATCGTATAAAACACTATTTCAATATTAATTTTTGTATTAATTCCACAAAAGAACTTTTAGAACACACAAAAGGAATAAATTTTTAGAATATAAAGTACGTAAGATTTTAGTACGCTTTATACATATCTAGATTTGACGAATATTAAAGAAGCGTTAGTAAAATTAATCTTATATTCGGAAAAAAATATATACATATTATATACATATTGGTGTTAATAACTATAACACCAATATTATATGCTATAACAAAAATTAAACCATCAAGTAAATATAAATATATGGATAAAATTGAATAAATAGAATCCTTAAATATTTTGATAAATCAAAATTATTTAAAAGTAGGGACATCTATATTTAGACAAGTAAAAGGTGTTCCAATGGGTGGTAATAGTAGCCCAATTATAGCTGACTTGTTTTTAAGCTTTATAGAATATGAATTTGTTCATAACTGTGTAAAAACTAAATCTAAACAATATAAATATATGAAATATATGTTTCGATACATTGATGATATATGTGTATTTAATTCTAATAATTTTTATTCAATTAGTGAGCACATTTATCCAGAAAGCCTTATTCTTAACAAAACCAATATATAAACATACAGCATGTCTAAAGCTACTGATATGTCCATCACGTTTCGTTTCATCTTTCTCATCTTGGAAAACTTCATTTGAAAGTCGATTAATCGGTTTTTAATGATAGACGATCAAACGAGCTGGTTCTGATATACAACTTCCTGAACTTTCATGTAAATGCCTTTTATCAAAAGTCCTGTACTGCTATGGGGACGCCTATGCCTCCTACATACGTCTCTATATTTACATGTCAGAAATAGAAAGAAAGTGGTTGAATCACACATCAGTGAAACCTGTATTTAATTGTCGCTACATTGACGATATATTCTTTATTGGGAATAAATCTCAATATGCACTCAAGTCATTTATACAAGCAACCGTCGTCATGGATGATCTGAATCTTACCTTCGTACAAAGCGAAAACAGTCTTGACTTCCTCGACGTGACAATCAAGCGTGAATCAGGTTATTATAAAACTACCGCTTGTAGAATATCTGAGTCGGTTCCTCTGTATGTACATGCGAACAGTTGTCACCCTTGGTATATAAAACGGAGCATAATATACAACGAAGCGCTGTGAATGAAACGCATTTGCTCGAAATCACGAGACATTGAAAAACAAATAAAACTGTTAAAAGAGCAGTTTATTAAACGAGAATACAAATTCGCCATGATTAAGAGCAAGTTTAAAAGTATACGAAAGCTATCTCGTCGATAGATGCTTAAGTCGGCAATTCACGTAAAATCAACCAAAAAGAAAAATATATTGTTTGTCTTGAGATAACATACAACATTAAATAAATGACATTATAAAAATCGAAAACCTCATTAATGCACCAACTCATTCACTCGTCTGCCAGCCTTGCAAATATAAAAAGTGCAAAACATGTAGTGTCATTCAAGCCGTTCAGTAAACGTCGGTCAACCAGTTTAAGTTTGCAATACGAATGAATATTCGTCGGTAACATGATCGTTCATCCAACGAGTTGGTAGAACTCTATCCTCATCACATTTAATTACGTCGGGAGTTCCTCACGAATCTGTACTAGGACCTTTATTGTTTAACATGTTCATCAACAGTTTACTCACACAGCTCCATTGTCCGTGTTTAGCCTTTGCTGACGACATCAAAATCTGGTGTGAGGTCATATCTGCAGATGACCATATCCGCTTACAGCGTAACATTGACAGGGTTTATACATGGATTGTTAATACCGGGGTACTGTTAAACATTTTTAAGTGCTCACACATTTGTATCGAGTCATTTGGGTAAGGTACTGGAAAGGATCCTCCACGAGCATATATTCAGACACTTGAGCATATCAGGTCGCATAGCTTTATGCAACATGGCTTCAGAAAAAAAAGTTCTTGCCTTACCAACCTTTTGTCTGCCCTTGAGGCCTGGATTGAATCCATGTCTCAAGGAAAGGCAGTTGACGTTATTCTGTTCGATTTTAGTCGTGCGTTTGATCGTGTTCCCCATAGTCTCCTCATTCAAACAGTGGTCAGCTACGGCATTAATAGCTCAGTTATAGGATGGATTAGAGATTTTCTATCTAACAGATCTTTCAGAGTACGTGTTGGTAGTACCCTATCCTCACCATATTTAATTACATCTGGAGTTCCTCAGGGTTCTGTGCTTGGAGCTTTATTGTTTAACATGTTCATGAACAGTTTACTCACACAGCTCCATTGTCCGTGTTTAGCCTTTGCTGACGACATCAAAATCTGGTGTGAGGTCATATCTGTATATGATCATATCCGCTTACAGCTTGAAATTGACAGGGTTTATTCATGAAGTGTTAATACTGGGGTATTGTTTAACATTTTTAAGTGCTCACACATTTGTATCGGCAGGTCCAATGTGTCTTCATTGTATATTGTCGGGACATATAGTATCATTTCGACCAATCAGGTTAGTGATCTTGGCATACTCATGCAATCGTCACTTAAAACTAGAATGGATACTGAAAGACGTTGCAGTTCAACAAGGAAGATGATTTATCTGATTAAAACTTGATTCTTATCAATGTATCCTGTGTTTTGCTCGGCTATATAATGCGCTTGTTCGTCACCATATCGAATATGTTATCCAGGCATCATTCCCTTCTACAATAGATGAAATGAGAGATTTGGAAAAAAGTCTACGTCGTGACAGCAAGCTTGTTCGAGGATGTAAAATGATGAGTTAAGTCGATCGTTTAACTTCAATAGACATGATATAAGTGCAAGCCAGACTACTCGTTCTGGATCTGTTTGCGATGTGGTCTATAGTAAAGGGGATAGAAGGATACCCAAGTGAATGTGTTAAATTGAATGTCCGACAAAGTCGCAGGGGTCATTCTCTCGAGTTACGCGCAAGACAAATTGGAAGGTCGACAATGGTATCGCGATTGTCACGCAGAGTAAGAAAGTTGTGGAACGCATTGCATCACGACATCATGACTGCGTCATCATTGAGCCAATTGACACGCTGATCAAGGCAATCTTGGAAGTTATTATCCTTGGTTTGGTTGAAATTGATATGTTTGTTTCATTTGTTGTAATGTACGATGAGCGGGCAAAACGGGCTTTTTGGTCAAAGCCCTGTCTATAATAATAACATTACCGACGGAGTAATTCGTCACTGCATGGAGCATGGGAATTTCGATTGCATGAATTATACAATTGTGCGTAGCGGGATAACTAATGATATGAGCGATTGCGGAAAGAAGAAACTTTGACCGGGATGTTAAATACTGAGTTTGAACTAGGCTGTTACGTTGACCACAATTTGAAAGATCAAAAAATATGACGCTAATAATCAAATGTTTAATTTTTTGTTGTAGATTGTAAAAGCTCCAAAAATAAGCGAAACGTCATGAAAAAATCTTCCACGATTTATTTTGAACAATCTTTCGTATACTTCAAATGATATATATAGCCGAATCGACATTCGATCCGGTACAGCGGTACACATCAAATTCAATATATCGCCGAATCCGTCACGGTATCCCGTGGTGTGCAAAAGGATCTACAACTCCGGCTCTTAGGCAGTTCTTGACATTTGTATTCAACGAAGTATTATTCACAAGTCTCTTCGAATTCGCAAGTGTCTTGCTATTAACCACGCACTCGTGCCTTCTGGTATGTCGTGGTTTGTCATGCAGAAAAGAATACAAATTCAGAATGCCTGTAGTCATCGCCTAATTTCACTTCTACGATTATTCTATAAGGCATCCGAAATTCATAGGGAGGAATTCAATCAAGATATTTTGGATTACCGTTGTAAAATAAAAGTTCGGACTGAAACTTTAATTAAAGTATTGGACTTTGACTCACGGCTTGCAGTCACCATGCCACTTCTAGAAGACCACTTCAGCATCGAAATGATGGAGTACCCGGCAACACTCATCAGTAGAATGAAGTACCCACTGGTCGTTTCGGATGCCTACGTGACATTGTGAATTAAGATGTTTCCAAAACTTTGCTTTATTGTCAGAGGCCTCTTTACCAGATCGAATTGCTGTGCGGACCATCCTTAAACAGTAGGCAGAGGTTGTTGCTGACTTGTCACCGCATTCGTTGGATCCTTAATGGATCCTAAATGTTAATCCTACCTCGACGCCTCGGCTTAGAACCACACTATGTATCATTAAATTCTACAATTTTTCCTATCGTTAATAATCTCGTTTTCCTAGGCTTCAATTTCGACAACCAAGGTTCACTTAAACCTTTCGTTCGGAATAAAGTACGCTCATCTACCTTGAGTCTCCGCAACCTTTGTAAAATTCGTAGAATGATCGATTTTCCTTCTTGTATGACTATCATATTCTCTTATCGGTGATTTGTCATCTTTCTCATACATTTAACTTCCATGTTATACAATATGCTAATGACATTTTCATCTATGCTCATGCAACTGGATATCGTATTCACGATCTTAGTGTTTCTGCTTCCAACTGTCTTGCCTCAATTTTCAATCATTTTCTTCTCTTCGTCTTACTCTGAATCCTAATAAATCTTAAATAATGTAAATTCTACAATTCTTCCTATCGTTGACAATCTCGTTTTCTTAGGTTTCTATTTCGACAACCGACTTTCACTTAAACCTTTCGTTAGAGATAAAGTACGATCATCTACCTTAATTCTCTGCAACCACCGTCAAATTCATAGATTAATCAAGTTCCCTTGTATGACTCTCATATCTTCTCTTCTTTTCTCAAGACTTGATTATTGTCTTAGTATATTTTCCAACTCACCTAAATCCATAATTCTTCCTCTTCAACGCATCGTTAACGCAGCCGTCCGAATTTTCCTCGGTCTTCGTCATTTTGATCATACATCACACCATCTTACTTCTCTCGATTTGCCTACCGCTTATTGTCGTGTTCAAATTCGTCTTCTTATTGCTTTTCGCATTGAAACTTTTCATACCCCTTCATTTCTCAACCATCCTTTTTTGATAATTCTCGTCCTGTTTACTGTTCCTTGAGTTCCTGTAATTCCCTTCTTTTACATGTCCCAAAACTACTCTACCTCATTTGGATTCCGCTATTTCCTGGTGGCTGCTCCTCTATCGTGGAATCATCTGCCCATTCATATACGGCAATCATCCTTCCTGCCCAGCTTCAAACGCCAAATCAGATCCCATTTAAGCAATTTAACTAATTTATCTGTATGACTTTTGCTGTTTTGGGAGTTAGTGAATTTGTAAGCGTGCAGCTGCCACGCATTTGACAAGTGAAATAAATTATTTATTTGACACTAGGTTACCATAAAATTGGGTCCGAAATCTTTTAACAAGCATTTTCTCCTGATAACCTCTAATCCTTATTCTGATACATCGTCTGTTATTTATTGGTCAATTCATAAAAATTTGATTTTCATTTTAAATCAATTTTAAATAATCAAATCAGCTCACTGAGTCTACGTATTTAATTTTAAGAATTGCAACAATTTTTGCAATTGCAACCGCGCGACACGCGTATCCAAATTCGTTGTCCTTTTTTATTGTGAGTAGTTAGTTATTGTATGTTAATCATTTCTCAAACTTTTTTAATCGAATCAGCTAACTGAGTCTACGTATTTAATATAATTATAAAATAAACAAAACAATAATGCTAAATCAAAATTTAATAATTAAATAATAAAATTAATAATTGTTTTTAGATTTTCTATAATTTAAATCAAGTTAAAATAAAAAATTGAAATTTAAAATAAACGTCATTTTTATGAATTGACTAATAAATATCAGACGTTGTATCTGAATAAAGGTTAGAGGTCATCAGGAGGAACTTCTATGCTATCCGGTTAAAAAATAAAATAATTAATAACAGACGATGTAGTGGTGAATAACAGACGATAAAAAGTGTTCCAATGGGTGGTAATTGTAGTCACATTATAGCTGACTTATTTTTGAACGTAATAGAATATGAATTTGTTCATAACTGTTAAAAAATAAATCTAAATTGCATAAAGGTATGAAATATATGTTTCGATATATTGATGATATATGTGTATTTAATTCTAATAATTTTTATTCAATAAGCAAACAAATATATCCAGGTAGTCTTATTCTTCATAAAACCAATATTAATGATAAAGAAAGTATATATCTTGATATGAACATTAAATTAACATCAATTAAAACTACTTTTAATTAATATACTGTGTATATTATTACGTATCTCCAATATCCATCTCGTTCCAAACCCCGACAAGTCCAAAATAATGTGGATTCTCCTCCGTAAACCAAACATATCTCCTCCCACTGTATATTTTGCCTTATCGCTCATCCTATTAGTACACAATCTCACTTTCTAAGGCTTCCATTTCGATGGTCACCTTTACCTTAAACCCTTCGTCCGTGAAAAGGTCCGCTCGTCTAACTTAATTCTCCGTGACATCCGCCGTATCCGCCCTTTATCGACTTCCGTTCCTGTATGTCTCATCTTTCATCGCTTCTTCACTAAAATCGATTACTGTCTCAGACTTTTCGCAAATTCTCCAAAATCCATAATCCTACATCTACAACGCATAATCAACTCCGTCGTTCGAGTGCTCTTTCGTCTCCGTCGCTTCGATTACTCATCCACATATCTTGCCCAACTCTCCTAGCCCACAATCCACATGCGCATCAAGCTCCGCCTTCTTATCATAACTTTTCGTCTCATCGCTGTCGTCTCCCCATCGGTCATCAACCTTTTTTTTAAAAAAGGATTTATTTTAACGTGGCAAATGCGTGCCAGCGCACGCTTACATGACCACAACAAAACAAGACTGTGAATCAGGTGTCGAGAAGGTGTGAACGGAGGAGGTGTTTGAATGTGATAAAGGAGGGGGCGCGGCGGACGTCGAGAGGGAGTTGATTCCAGGCGAGTGAGGCGGCGACGAGGAAGGATCGGAGACCGTAGTTGTTGGAGTAGTTAGGAACGTGGAGTAAGAGGGTATGACAGGAACGAAGCGATAGCGAGGTGGGGCGAGTATCGTCTAAGAAAGGAAGGTTGATGAACGATGGGGAGCCGACAGCGATGAGACGAAAGGTAACGAGAAGGCGGAGTTTGATGCGGATGTGGATGGTGGGCCAGGAGAGTTGGGCAAAATATGTGGATGTGTGGTCGAAGCGACGGAGACGAAAGAGCACTCGAACGGCGGTGTTGATTATTCGTTGTAGGGGTAGGATGATGGATTTTGAAGAATTGGCGAAAAGGCTAAGGCAGTAATCGATTTTAGGGAAAAGAAACGATGAAAGAAGAGACATACAAGAACGGAAGTCGATAAGGGGCGGATACGGCGGATGTCACGGAGAATTAAGATAGATGAGCGGACCTTGTCACGAACGAATCGTTTAAGGGAAAGGTTATCATCGAAATGGAAGCCTAAGAAAGTGAGATTGTGGACTATGGGGATGATCGATGAGGCAAAATATACAGTGGAAGGAGATATGTTTGGTTTACGGGGAAGGATCCACATTATTTTGGACTTTTCGGGGTTTAGAACGAAATGGAGATTGGAGAGACGTTTGTAGATAGAAGAAAGACAGTTGGAGGCAGAAATGCCGATATCGTGTATGCGATGTGCGGGTGCATGAGCATAGATTAGAATGTCATCGGCGTATTGCATGACCTTAAAGGAGTAAGGTTTGATAAACGGAGATAGATCGCCAAGCAGAAGAGAGAAAAGCAGGGGACCTAGGACTGAACCTTGTGGGACCCCGCAAAAAATAGGGATGGGAGGGGAGGATGATGAATTAGAACAGACGCGAAAGGAACGGTCGGATAGATATGAGGCGAACCATGCTACGGAGGAGGAAGAAAATCCGTAATCATAACGAAGGCGAGAAAGGAGGACGGAGTGGTCGACAATGTCAAATGCGGAGGAGAGGTCGAGGGAGATGAGAACACTATATAGAGCCTTGTCTCGAGAAATGAGTAAGTCGTTGTACACTTTTATGCATGCGGTTTCTGTCGAGTGATTAGAGCGGAAAGCGGATTGGAAAGGAGGGTACAGATTGGATGAGGAGAGATAAGCGTTGATTTGTATTAAGATGAGGCGTTCTAAGAGCTTAGAAAGAGTAGGGAGTAGTGAAATGGGGCGATAGCTAGAAGGAAGGGAGGGGTCGAGCGATTGTTTCTTAAGGAGGGGACGAACGATTGCGGATTTCCAGTGTGAAGGGAAGATACGACTGCGGATGGACGAGTTAAACAAGGTTGTGAGAAATGGGGATATCGATAAGCATATAGATTTTAATATGTGAGTAGGCAGGGGATCGGCAGGTGAGGTTTTGTTGGGCAAGGACATGAGGACAGATGATACTTCTGTAGGTGAGACTGGGAGAAGATGAAAGAGTTCCGGAAGGATGAGATTAGACTGGGCAGAGTGGGATAGGATGGAGACCGGGGTGTGAGAGAGCAACGTGGATACTTTAGTCTGGAGAAATGACGAATAATCATTGGCATTGATGTTGCACGGCGAAGAAGAGCGAGCAAGGATTGAGTTAAAAGTATGCCAGAGAGTCTTAGAGTTGAATGAAGTGATGATTTTATGCTGCCAGAAGGAGTTGCATTTGGTACGTAGTAGGTTGAGATGAGACCGGCGAAGTGCAAGATAGGAATCACGGAAAGACGGAGTGATCGAGCGGAAATCACGTCTGAGAGAGCGGTGATAGACTCGAAAAGCATGGCGGAGTCGACGCTTTGATAGTAGGCATTGGATGTCAAACCATGGGGCACGGTGCAAGCGACGGTGTGTGTGAGACTTGAAGGGCAAGAGAATATCGAGAGTGGATGTGAGTTCAGAGTCGAAAAGAAAGGCGAGATCGTGAGGAGATGAATATGTTATTGTGGGTAATGATAGAGACGATTTGAGTAAGGCAGAGCGGAGAAGGGAGAGGTCAAGATTTCTCCAAGGGCGACGTAGGATTGTAGGTGTGTGAGGAGGGGTGTGGTTGTGAGTGAGATCAAGGGTGATAAGAAAGTGATCGGATAGACCAGGATCAGAGATGGACAGTGAGGTGTAGGCAGCAAAATGATCGGGGACAGCGATGATGTCGAGTGCCCCACCAAGTATATGTGTGGGGGCAGTAGAGATTAGTTTGTAATTGTTGTTGGATAGAATGTTGATGAACCGGATGGAATCTGTGGAAGAGGGGCGGTCTAGGCGGATATTGAAATCGCCTAGAACGATTGAAGGGATTGAGGACAAAGAACAATGAGAAAGGAGGTCAGCGAGTTCGGTAAAAAATGAGGCAGTAGGAGCTGATGAACCAGGACGGTATACAATGGCGAGATCTAGAGTGATCGGGTTAGAATAACGACAAGTGAGCAATTCAAAAGAGCAAGGACTGAAAGGGGGATTGATTTTGCGAAGAGACGCGGGTGACGCGCGAATGCGACGATGCCGCCATGATTAGAGAATTTAGAAGGGCATGAGCTGAGGGGGCGGGCGGATTCGACTAGGGAGCAACCGGTAGAGAGCAGACGGCGAATGGAAAGGTCGTCGGAATCTGAGTGCCAGGATTCGGTGAGGCAGAAAAGATCGATGGATTGCTTAATGAATAGGTTGAGGATAAGATCGGATTTATTGAGAATAGATCTAGTGTTGAGGAGACCGAGGCGGAAACCGTGTGTTGTGGCGAAAGAGTCTAGTGGAGAAGACACATAGGAGAGATGGAGCGCCATCGAATTTTTGGACGGGTGTGGACAACTTGAAAATTTCCGTCTATGTTTCGGATGGAGAGTGATGTTTCGCTGTCTACGTTTCTTAGACGACACTCGCCCCTCCTCGCTATCGCTGCCTTCCCGTCATACCCTCTTACTCCACGTTCCCAATTACTCCAACAACTATGGTCTCCGATCCTTCCTCGTCGCCGCCTCACTCGCCTGGAATCAACTCCCTCTCGACGTCCGCCGCGCTCCCTCCATTTATCACATTCAAACACCTCATCTGTTCACACCTTCTCGACACATGATTTACATTTTTGTTTTGTTGTGGTCTATTAAGCGTTCGCTGGCACGCTTTTGCCACGTTAAAATAAATCTTTTTTACATATTTAATATAATTATAAAATAAAGAAAACAATGCTAAATCAAAATTTAATAATTAAATAATAAAATAAATAATTGTTATAAGATTTTTTATAATTTAAATCAAGTTAAAATAAAATTATAAATTATAAAAATCTTAAAATACCGTAATATAAAAATAAAATCAAAAAGAAAATAGATAAATATCTAAATCAATAAAATATTATTAAAAATAAATTTAAACTCTTAAACGGAAAAATTTATGAATGAATAATAAACAATTTACTTGTATTAAAATAAGATACTAGATAATTAAATTTCATAAGATAAAATACGTCATTAGAATGTATTTGGCCCAGTTGCTATGTTATGTTTAAGAATAGCAACTTGAAATGTAATAAAATAGCAGTTCCTCTTGATGACCTATAATCCTTATTCGATATATCGTCTCTTATTTATTCGTTAATTCATAAAACGAGACTTTTATTTTACATTTTTACTTTATATAAATTATATAAAATCTTATATAACAATTATTAATTATTTGTAATAATTGATAATTATTTAATTAAAGATTATCTGCTGATGCCCTCTAATCCTTATACAAAAACAATATGTGATCCAACTCATAAATTAGAAAACTTAAGAATTTAATTACAAAATTAAATTAATTTCTTCAGTTAGATGTAGGAAATTTGTTCAAGTGAAACAATTTCTGTCGTTTATCGCATTATAGAACGAATTTAGGTCTAGCAGTTTCGTACTATGCATATCACTCAACAAATTTCGGTCGTTGATTTCTACAAATCGCTGATCATCTACTTTGGAATTCACTACCTGATCACCTATGATTTTTATCTTCACTCCCATTTTCCCGCTGCTATGTCTGATCGAGGAATAAAGGCCGAAACTTGATAACCTAGCAGTTCCTTCTGATGGCCTCCAATCCTTATTCTTACAAATCGTATGTTATTTATTATTCAATTATTAAAAATTGATTTTTATTTTAAATTTTAATTTTTTATTTTAACTTGATTTAAATTATATCAATCTTATAGAACACTTATTTATTATTTATAATTATTGCTATCTTGTACAATAAATGTCTTAAATGTCTTATTTAGTCCTGTTGTTTCTATTTAAAGTATCTTTTTTATTGCGAACCAACTCTGAGAATACAAAAAGAACTTTTATTAAAAGAACTTCCTCCTGATGACCTCTAATTATTATTCTGATACAACGTCTGTTATTTATTACTCAATTCATAAAAATGACGTTTATTTTAAATTTCATTTTTTTAACTTGATTTAAATTATAGAAAATTTAAATTATAGAAAATCTAAAAGCAATTATTAATTTTATTATTTAATTATTAAATTTTGATTTAGCATTAATATGTTTTGTTTATTTTATAATTATATTAAATACGTAGACTCAGTTAGCTGATTTAATTTATTTATTTGATATTTCGACTGTACTTAGCAGTCCTTTTCAATCTAAAAATGGAAGAAAAATATTACACAAAAGAAAATTCAATTAAAAATAATGTAACTAAGTTATAGCCCCATCGGCAATAGCTGATTTCATTTTGGAAACCTAATCACGATGTTTAGCAAGTTTATAGTTTACATCCTTTTGAACGTCTTGTGGAGGGAATTTTAAGGACCAGTTAGATTTATTCCCTTTTATTGTAGGAAAGATGGAAATGCGCAATAATTCCAAAACGAGCCTACGTCCTAACTGTTTTTCTTTATGTAGGATATCTGTGCTTTCGAAATCAATGTTATGGCCGGTCTCAATAACATGATTGAATATTGCTGAAGATGTATCACTTTTCTTCAGGTTGTACTTATGTTGGTACATTCTCTTTTTTAAACCTTGTTTAGTTTGTCCAACGTAGGTCTTCTCACAATCTGAACACGAAATGGTATATATTACACATTGTGATGCTGCAACTGGTTTCCTTTTGAAAATGCTACTAAGTCTTGCACCAGTTTTGTAATACACTTTTATACTGTTCTTAAACTTTGAAGTTAACTTCGACAACCGTCTCTTTAAAGTATTATTGATGAACGTTGATTACCACTGAATTACCTTGTCATGTTTGTTAAGTATTTCCTCTAGACCTATTATTTTTGGGTCTGTATCAAACACAGCGAAAACATCGTCGACATACCTATATCAATGCTTCAAGCTTCGCACCCTATTGTATATATTACATTCCTATTTTGTCATAGAGAGATCAGCCAATGGAGGATCTCTATAGTTGTCTAGAACGTCGACCGCACAGCTAGGTATTAAACACGTTAAATCAACGTTCATCAATAATACTTTAAAGAGACGGTTGTCTAAGTTAACTTCAAAGTTTAAGAACAGTATAAAAGTGTATTACAAAACTGGTGCAAGACTTAGTAGCATTTTCAAAAGGAAACCAGTTGCAGAATCACAATGTGTAATATATACCATTCCGTGTTCAGATTGTGAGAAGACCTACGTTGGACAAACTAAACAAGGTTTAAAAAAGAGAATGTACCAACATAAGTACAACCTGAAGAAAAGTGATACATCTTCAGCAATATTCAATCATGTTATTGAGACCGGCCATAACATTGATTTCGAAAGCACAGATATCCTACATAAAGAAAAACAGTTAGGACGTAGGCTCGTTTTGGAATTATTGCGCATTTCCATCTTTCCTACAATAAAAGGGAATAAATCTAACTGGTCCTTAAAATTCCCTCCACAAGACGTTCAAAAGGATGTAAACTATAAACTTGCTAAACATCGTGATTAGGTTTCCAAAATGAAATCAGCTATTGCCGATGGGGCTATAACTTAGTTACATTATTTTTAATTGAATTTTCTTTTGTGTAATATTTTCTTCTATTTTTAGATTGAAAAGGACTGCTAAGTACAGTCGAAATATCAAATAAATAAAGTTCTTTTTGTATTCTCAGAGATGGTTCGCAATAAAAAAAAGTTACTTTTGACCCGAAAGCGATTCTCAACGATATTTAAAGCATGTAATGTTATGTTAAAATATCATGCAATACGCCGGTGACATTCTAATCTATGTTCATGCACCCGCACATCGCATACACGATATCGGCATTTCTGCTTCGAACTGTCTTTCTTCTATCTACAAACGTCTCTCCAATCTCCATCTCGTTATAAACCCCGAAAAGTCCAAAATAATGTGGATCCTCCCCCGTAAACCAAACATATCTCTTCCCACTGTATATTTTGCCTCATCGATCATCCCTATAGTCCACAATCTCACTTTCATAGGCTTCCATTTCGATGATCACCTTTCCCTTAAACCATTCGTCCGTGACAAGGTCCGCTCATCTAACTTAATTCTCCGTGACATCCGCCGTATCCGCTCCCTTATCGACTTCCGTTCTTGTATGTCTCTTCTTTCATCGTTTCTTTTCCCTAAAATCGATTACTGCCTTAGCCTTTTCGCCAATTCTCCAAAATCCATCATCCTACCCCTACAACGAATAATCAACACCGCCGTTCGAGTGCTCTTTCGTCTCCGTCGCTTCGACCACACATCCACATATTTTGCCCAACTCTCCTGGCCCACCATCCACATCCGCATCAAACTCCGCCTTCTCGTTACCTTTCGTCTCATCGCTGTCGGCTCCCCATCGTTCATCAACCTTCCTTTCTTAGACGATACTCGCCCCACCTCGCTATCGCTTCGTTCCTGTCATACCCTCTTACTCCACGTTCCTAATTAATCCAACAACTACGGTCTCCGATCCTTCCTCGTCGCCGCCTCACTCGCCTGGAATCAACTCCCTCTCGACGTCCGCCGCGCCCCCTCCTTTATCACATTCAAACACCTCCTCCGTTCACACCTTCTCGACACCTGATTCAGTCTTGTTTTGTTGTGGTCATGTAAGCGTGCGCTGGCACGCATTTGCCACTTTAAAATAAATCCTATTTTTTAACTAAATTATTTATCAAAATATTTTACCGGTTCCATTCACGGCCGAGTCAACATCTATAATATATCGATGTTTAATGAATATAATATATCTTTAATACATTGATCAATGAGCGAATTCTTCAAAAGTAAGTGACGATGCACTTATTGTTGTGTAGATAAGGTGAACAGATAAGTGCGTATTTCTTGTATTCTAACAAAAAATCTAGTCTGGAAACGCCGATTTAAACACGAGTGCACCTCATAATAGCATATGATCGCTATAAATGGTTTAATGACACGAAATTAATGATTAAATTAACAGATAATTAGTTTCGTGTTACTTGGGATTATTCTTTTTGATTGTTCTTTAATAAAATAATATTGAAATTAGCGATATTGTGTTGAATGCATTACGTAAAATTCCTACGCATATTACGCTACAGCGTAATAGTTTTATTGTTCTGCTCGAATTAGGTTTGTGATGATTAAACTAACGTTATCTTTCGAATTCACGGATTTAGGAGACATTGAAAATATAGAATATGAAATTACTCCAAATTCATATCGGAAATAGCAAAAAAAGCTAAACTTTAATTTTTATTACTCGTAGAAATAAAACAAATAAAAACGTTCATTAACAACATTCAAACGTACCTAACATAGTAATAACAAGGTCAATTATGCTTTCTATCATTTCAACAAGGCTACTAATGGATAGGAAGTTTGTTGAAAATGCGCTTTCTCTAATTTTTCTACAAAAGGATTATTTTGATAGTTTCGGCACATAACGGACGTTGCGTTATAAAGTAATCATCACTTGTTGCTTAACACAAACAATATGACTCATTTAAAAATCTTTTATTATGCGCTTTCATAGATTGTTACGGCAAAAAATACGGGCAAACAAGTAGCAAATAGCTAAACCAAACGCCGCCTATTGCTCAATAACATGAGGCTTGAGGTACCTAAAGCCAATATCATTATATATTATGGCAATTCTTAAATCAGATCAGGTAACTGAGTCTACGTATATTAAATTATAATTTAAAAAAATGATAAGTAAATATAAAATAATTAAATTATTAATAAAAATGATAAAAAAGTAATTTAATTTTTTTACATAAGAATAGTTCTTATTATTAAAATAAATAAATAAAACACTAATAAAACATTTTTAAGATTACCCGCAAATGGGCCCTAACAACCAATTTAATAATAAAATAATAAATAATTATTTAATAATAAATAAATAAATAATTTATTTTTTATCAAAATTTATGAAAATAAAAGTCAATTTTATGAATTGACTAATAAATAATAGACGTATTATCAGAATAAGGATTAGAGGTCATCAGGAGGAACTGGTATGCTATCAGTTTTCGGCCCCTGAATAATCGACCCATCATAACAGCGGGGCCAAATACGCGCTAATGACGTATTTCCTATGATAATATTTGATTATCTAGTATCTTATTCTAATACAAGGTATATTATTTATTATCCATTAATAGAAATTTTAATTTAATTGTTTAAATTTAATTTTTCAAAAAAACCAAAAATTATAAATAATAAATTGTATCTAAGTATTGTCTATCGCTTATCGTTTACTAGAAGGACAAGTGTCCTTCTAGTAAAAAAAAATTCAATAAATAACTTGTATCAAGTTAAAATTAAAAAATGAAATTTAAAATAAAAGTCAATTTTATGTATTGACTAATAAATAACATAAGATATGAGATTAAAGTTGTGTTTTTATCAGAATAAGTAGCGAATAAACTGAATAGACTGAATAGACTTATAAATTTAAACGACTGAATAGACTTATGAATTGACAAATAAATAACAGAGAATGTATCAGAATAAGGATTAGAGATCATCAAGAGAAATTGCTATGCTATCATGTTTTGGATCCTATTCTTCGACCAAGCATATCAGCGAGGCCAAATACACGCTAATGACATATTTCATCTGATGAAGTTTAATAAATAAATATTTTTTTGTTGTAAATAATTTATTCAAGAACATTCAAATAATAATAAATAATTGTTATATAATATTTTATATAATTTATATAAAGTTCAAATTAAAAATTTAAGATAAACGTCAATGTTTATGAATTGACTAATAAATTATAAACGATGTAAATCAAATTTAAATCTGTTCGACCATTTGCAAATGGTCGGGAAAATTTGCAAATCCTTGGAAGCGTTGTCTTTGAAGAGAATTCACCGAAAGATTTGGCTCAGAGCGAGGATCAATTGCTATTAATGTGCACTAGGTTTTGCGAACTTCGTGCTCACGAGGCACTTTTTCTTGTAAAAAACTGTCTTTACATGCCAGATTGCTTTATAAGTTCCGTACAACTCCTTGCTTCAACATGTACGCGGAACTCTATAAGCTCGATGGTGTACTGGAAATATATTTATCCCACATCACAAATTGCGCGATAGCGAACGATTCTTGGCGTCAAGCTTCATTGCCCGCGCCGTTCGGCGGTTTGGATATCCGCAGTTCAGCGGACATTGCTTTTCCGGCTTTTTTATCGTCTGTAGTGGCAACGAATAACTGCGTCAACATTCTTTTGAATAACTCTACACAGACCACATTTTGACGCTGGCTACTAAACTTGATTGGCCAAGACGGGTCTCAGTGAGGCACCGTCTAATAGCCATAAACAATCCGCTTGGGACACTCCCCTCGTTAAACGAGCTCATGAATCTTTAATTGAAGGCTCGGAAGACGAGGCATCTCGCGTGCGAATTATGGCGGTCTCCACAAGTGAGTCTGGTGCTTGGCTAAACACAGTTCCGATTAGTGCCCTGGGAACTTTGCTCGATGACGAGGTTGTGAGATTGAGGATTTCTCTAAGACTAGGCCTTTCTACATATACTCCACACGTATATTATTGTGGAGCGCCTGCTGACGAGTCAGGACGACACGGATTAGCATGCAGAATTTCGAGAGGCAGATTCCCCAGACACGCGGAAATAAATTCAGTGATAAGCAGAGTCCTCAACACCGTCAACGCCCCCAAACATTCTAGAGCCATCCAATGTATGCAGATCGGACGGTCGACGTCTTGATGGAGTCCCCATTTTCCCTTGGCGTGAAGGGAAATGTTTGATGTGGGACGCCACCTGTATGGACACCCTCGCAGCCAGCAATGTTAGGAATGCAGCCAGAGGAGCGGGCGAAGCAGCTTCATATGCCGAAGAGCTGAAACGACTGAAATATGCCGACTTGACCATGTCCCACATATTTTGCCTTTTTGGAGTAGAGACTTATGAATCACTGGGTTCTTCCGCTTTGGCTCTTGTTAAAGAGATAGGAAAAAGATTGAAGCACGTAACCGGGGATTCATGTGCTATTTTATACCTAATCAAAAACGTTAGCATCACCATCCAAAGTGGAAATGCTGACAGCATTCTGGAGACGGCTCTAAAGTGCAAGAACATGGTAGGCTGGTGGTAGCTGCTAGCCCTCCTAAACGAATGTCATTTCTCTACGAAGAAGACAAACGTTCTCCTGTATTTATCCTTTTTTGTGCAATTATATTTTTGTTTCTAAAAAAATTGTAAATTTAATATTTTTCTATAATCGCGTCATTATTTAAACTAATATTTTATTGCTTCGTTTGCTTATACACCATGTTGAAAAAAATAAAATTTAAAATAAGTTATTTTTTATAAGCATTATAAATTATAAACACAACCAGCAGTAAATAAAATTTAAATACTTAAATAATAAATAATTATAAATAATAAATAATTGTTATAAGATTTTTTATACAGGTTATATCATGTTAAATTTAAAAAATAAGTCAATTTTTATGAATTGACTTATAAATAACAGACGATGTAGCGGCCATTTATTTTAGAGCAGTCGACGAAATATGACATTAATTTAGCATTCGTATTTCGTTGATATTTCGTTTTGAAATTAAAAGTTAACAGAAGGGTTCAAAATCATTTATATTAAACATTCGATTTTCATTTCGGTGAGAGTGAAACTTATACGAATAGGTCAATTTATGTATCAATTTATGGCGTGCTTTTATATTACTTACAATACAATAAAATAAAAAAATTGAAATTTAAAATAAAAGTCAATTTTATGAATTGACTAATAAAAAATAATAGACGATTTATCAAAATAATAATTAGAGGTCATCTGGAGTATTGTACGAAAGAACAATACTGCTAGCACTTTTGATTCTAATAGTTTATACTAAAAGGACTGGTGTCTTTAATAATTGTTTTATACCTGCACTTTATATAGTAAATACCTTATACCTTATATTACATTTTATATAATTTATATTTATATCAAGTTAAATAATTGTGAATGATTTTAAATTTAAAAATTAAATAAAAAATAGATTATAGATTATAAGATTTTATATAATTTACATCAAGTTCAAATTGAAAATTGAAATTTAATATAAAAGTTAATTTTTATTAAGCGACTAATAAATAACAAATGATGTATCAGAATAAGGATTAGAGGTCATCAAGAGGACCTAATATTCAATCAAGTTTCGGCCCCTATTCTTTGACCCAACATAGTAGCGTTTGAGACGCGCGTTTGAGAAAGAGGCTCGAATACATAATTTAGCTATTAAATATGGCTGATCCTAAATTAGGATTTATTAATTGATCTTTTAATACAATGCAATTAATTATTTTATTTTTAATTTGCTTCCTTTGAGATTTAACATATAAATTAAATAACATATTTTTAGATAAGATTTTTTACAATTTATATTAAATTAAAATTTAAAATTGAAATTTAGCATAAAACTTATTTTTTATAAATTGACAAATAAATGGCAAAGGATGTTTCAGAATAAAGATAAGAGGTCATCAAGAGTAACGGCTATGTTATCAGGTTTCGGACCGATTCCTCATATGAACAAATTTAAACAATATAATTATTTAAAAATAATGATATTTTTAATAATAATAATATTTAAAAATTATGCTAAATAAAAATAAATAATATAAGATTTAATTTAACTTATATTTGTGGATTAGGATTTATTAATTGATCTTTTAGTACAATGCAATTAATAATTTTATTTTTAATTTGCTTCCTTTTAAATTTAACATATAATAACTTAAATAACATATTTTTAGATTAAAATATTTTAAATTAAAATTTAAAATTGAAATTTAATATAAAACCTTTTTTTATTAAGTGACAAATAAATAGCAAAGGATGTATCAGAATAAGGGTTAGAGGTCATCAAGAGTAACGGCTATGTTATCATAAAGAAAATTAATTATTATTTAAATTATTATTTAATGATAATTAAATAATTTCAACATAATTTAAAAATTAATATTTGCTCTAAAATCTTCTAAAATCATTAAACATAATAAGTAATTATATTATAATTACTTATTATGTAATTATATATTTAGTAATTGTATTATATTTAATTTCAAAATTTTATAATTAAATAATAAATATTTATAATTTAAATAATAATTGTAAAATGAAAATAACAAATGAAATTTGTTAATTTAAATTAAAAAAAACAAACAATTATAAAAGAAAAGATAAAAATAATAAAGATATGTATACAGAACTTACTAAATTAAAGGATAACTATATAATAACAACTATTGATAAAGCTAGTAATAACTTTGTCTTTCATATGCAAAAAGCTTTATTATGATATACTAATGAAAGAGGTTAATTCTAATGATTTAAATGTAAATCCAACATATGAACGTAGTGAGTTGAGTTTAGAAACAATTATTACAAGTCACTGTTCTATAATGGATAAAAAGGGTATAAAAAGGGTGTAATTTTATTTTTAATTTGTTTTATTTGAGGTCAAACCCAAATGTTTTTATTTTATCACTGCTATTCGTAATAAAATTGGAGGAAGTAATAGAAATGGAAAGTAATAGTAGTCCAATTGTAGCTGACTTGTTTTTAAGCTTTAAAGAATATGAATTTGTTCATAACTGTGTACAAGTAAATCTAAGCTATATAAATATATAAATATATGTTTCGATACATTGATGATATATTGGCATTTAATTCTAGCTATTTTTATTCAATAATCGAACAAATTTATAAAGGTAGCCTCATTATTAATGAAAGCAATATTAATGATAATGAAGGTGTATATCTAGATATGAATATTAAATTAACATTAACTAAAACTACTATTAATTTATATCGTAAAGATGACATTTAAATTTACAAGAAACATATTTTTGCATGAGCATTCATGCATACCATATAATATAAAATATAATACATTAAATAATGAAATTTTAAGAATTGCAACAATATGTAATGATATTGGCTTTCTTCAAAATCATTTAAATAATTTAATAGATACATATTTTAAACTAGGTTACTATAAAAATAACATCAAGCAGAAAATAGTAAAATATATAAATCAACACAATAATATAAAGAATAAATTAAAACTCTTAAGTGGCAAATTTTTATGGATGGATAATAAATAATATACTTTGTATTAGAATAAGATACTAGATAGTTTTATCATAGGAAATACATCATTAGCATGTATTTGGCCCCGCTGCTATGTTGGATAGAGGAGTTAGGGGCCGAAACCTGATAGCATAGCAGTTCCTCCTGATGACCTCTAATTCTTATTCTGATACAACGTCTGTTATTTATTAGTCAATTCATAAAAATTACGTTTATTTTAAATTTCATTTTTTTAACTTGATTTAAATTATAGAAAATCTAAAAACGATTTTTAATTTTATTATTTAATTATTAAATTTTGATTTAGCATTATTATGTTTTGTTTATTTTATAATTATATTAAATACGTAGACTCAGTTAGCTGATTTGATTTGATGCTTTGAATTCGTAATGATCGAGATAATCGTTTATTGCTCTTTTTTCTAATAATAGTCATGCCGAAACAAACTTTTAGGTTTATATTTGTGAGTGAGTGATGGCATCGTTTAATGTATTTATTCATTTATTAATCCTTTATACAAATTATAAATGTATTTTATACTTTTATAAATGTCCAGGAAAGAAGAAATAAGATTTATTCCAATTATTAGAATATTTCGATAGCTCAAGTTATCATCTTCAGGATAATTACAAACAGTTTTTATATAGCAAAATCAGTAAACACCAAATGAAACAAAGTTAAAATGTAACAACAATATCATTACAAAGTAAAATGCTAGTATATTAGGACTACACAAACAAAAACAAAGAAAATGAAACAAATGCAAAAAGTTAAAAGGATTTATGAAAAAAGTAAAGAAACAAAACTAAATAAAGGAAATTGTGGAATTGTAATTTATACAGTTTATTATGATTACCTCTAATTTTTATTCTGATTTATCTCTTATTAGTAAATTCATAAATATAATATAAACCATATTATATTAAATATAATAAATTAACTAATGAAATTTTAAGAATTCCCATAGGGAATAATTAAAGCCGAATAGTTAAATGAAAATTAATAAAATATCGTTAAATATACATCATCTTTGTTATTCTGCATAATATCGATGAAAAACGCTTCATGTATAACATGTGACAGGTATCTACTTTAAAATGATAGAATGGAAGCTTTTCTATCAATAAAGGTAGAATGGTAGATACATCTATCTATAATGGTAGAATGGTATCTATAAAGGTGGAATGGTATAAAGGTAGAATGGAAGCTTTTCTATCTATAACATTTCTATTTATATTTATTATTAATCGATTTTGTTATTTATATAATCCATCCATAAATTTTTCATGGATAATAAATAATATACTTTGTATTAGAATAAGGTACATTAAACAATCAAATGTCATCAGTGGAAATACGTCATTAGCATTTAATAAAATATAAATTAAAATATAATTTAAAATATTCAAAACACATTTTTCGTAATAAGAAAAAAATAATCAGGAATATTTCCTGCGTTAGAATTACATGACAAAAAATATTTTAATTTATTTATAAACTTTTTTAAATAAAATTTAAAATATTCAAAAAACATTTTTAAATAATGATAAACTCTAATCCTTATTGTGATACATTCGTATATTATTTATTAGTAATTCATAAGAATTGACTTTTGTTTTAAATTTTAAATTTTAACTTGATATAAGTTATGCTATGTTTGGTCGGGGAATATCGACGTAAACGTGATAACATAGCAGTTCTATTTGATGACCTCTAATTCTTATTTCTGATAAGGATTAGTTGGGTGTTTTGGGTTATGCCTTGCTCCAAAATATTGTGTTTATTCTTTAGGATGTACGACGCATATATCCTCGAATTTACTCAACGAATGATTCATACTATGGCAATGTGCTAGGGAATGAAAACAAGGTATCATTCGAAAAGGTATGTATGATTTTAAAATGTTTCGGATTGACAACGAAAACATCTATGAAGATTGAAGGAGATAAAGTTTAATGATTATTGAGAGTTAAATACGGTATTTGGAAGTTAATAAACTAAAATGTAAGGATGAATTGATTGAATGATTCGACATCCTGATTCTACATCAGGATTCTTTATTTTTGCAATAATGAACAATCGTTTGCTTCCAAAATTATTCATATCATGAAGTTACTAGATGGGGCACGTGCTAGCAGAATTTTCGTTATTAGAGATTTCGAACACCACGTTACTCGTGGAGCACGCGCCGCAGTGTCAAAAAATCAGCTTTGTTTAGATGAAAATAAACGTATCACCACTCGACATGCATATGATCATCCCTAAATAACAAGCATAGTACATATAACCGCTTTCTGATTAACATTTCGGTCGTACCCTTTGTCCGGACTATGCTGTTTAGTCGTTAACAGTTTCAACAACTAAGAACGGATTTTGAATAGATAATAACACATGTTGGAAGGCTTGCATTTGATGTCAAGGTTTATACATCTAGCGACAGCTTCTTGTTCGCTAAGTTGATATAAAAAAATCATCGGCTTTAGGGAACCAAGCCTCATCATCAACAATGCGTTCAGCAATTTCCGAAGAAACACCCTACACAATATTGCTAGCATCGCACCAAACAATACAGTCATTATTAAAATTTACTTTACAAGCACATTTACTGGATTACTAACAATAACTTGACTAACAATAAGGTTAACAACCTGGTAGCATCGTCGTCGATATTATCATCTCAGTCTGTGCCCTTCAAAAGCTACATTTTATAATCCATTATAAAGCTACAGTTTTTGAAGGGTATTTTAATAATTTAAATTTCGGCACTTTATATTTATATCGATAAACAACAAAGATATTTGATTTTAAATTACGTGGAATTGTGGAGTAAATAAATGAACTAATTTTTAATTAAAATAGTTCGGATAACAATATTTTATTAAAGAAAATACAGTTGATGTTGTGGAATATGTAAAACAACTTACAGTTGATTTATCGAGTAATAACTTTAGTCTATATTGAGCTAACTAGTTTTAACAAAATCAAGCGGTTTTTATACTTACTGAACAAAGTTCTTGAACAAGATCGCTATTTCGTCCAAATTTATTTATGTTCTCCGTTTCTTTTCGAATTCTTCTACAATCCAGTAATTTGAATGTCATTAATATCCTCGGCTAAATATGAAATTATTGACAAACTTTTTATATATCAAAGTATGATTTTTTCTTTTTTATGTGCACATGTTGTAAGCCGGCTGTTATTTAGATTTCTTTATCTAACTAAAAGTATTATTTTGTCTCGAATAAGTAACTTTAATCTTCTTTTGCTTTTGAATTAATTAGTGATTAATTTTAATTAATTTTAAATAATTTATTTTTATTAATTAAGTAATTGTTATTTCTATATCAATTGTCTAATTATTCCTAATAATTTATTATTTTTTAATAAGACCAACGTATAACTGTTCAATACTGAATTCGAATCATCTAATTAATACGATAAATTAATAAGATAAATTTATTTTAAGTGCCAAATGCATGCCAACTACGCGCTTACAAGCCCACTAATTCTAATTTAAGAGAAGAGTTCAGTGTGTATATTTAGTCCATTCGTTAATATTGTTCGTTCATTTCAATCGTTCAGTACATTCGTTCAATCCGTTCGGTCAGTCTGTTTGTTAAGTTCGTTCGTTCAGTCCGTTTGTTCAGTCCGTTTGTTCAGTCGTTTGTTCAGTCCGTTTGTTCAAACCGTTCGTTCAGACCGTCCGTCCAGGCCGTTCGCTCAGACCGTTCGTAAAGTCCGTTTGTTTAGACCGGTCGTTTAGTACGTTTATTTAGTCCGTGCATTCAGTCCGTTCAGTCCGTTCGTTCCCTTCAATTGATAAACTTGTATTGTTTATACTACCCTCCTCTTTTCTCAGCACGGGCTTGGGACCGGCCATGGCGGAGTTCATGGCCGGTCCTAAAGTCGGCCATGAACATGGTCTCAAGGCCGGCAATGGCGGTCACAAACATTTTAACGTTGAATCTTGATAAATTTTTTACGCATGCGTTTTCTTAAGATTTTCTGACACCGCTATTCTATCTGTCATCTTGTAATGAAATAATCTTTTTATAAGATTGGTTATAATTTATTATTTTTAATAAAAACATTTTCTTAAGGTCATGCTGAGCATGCCCTTAATTAAAAATTGCCTACATGCTGTGAGTAGAGAAATTGCTTTTCGATATAAAAATTGGCTTTGAAATAAGCAGACGAGTCTGACGAATAAGCTGTCGTGATCAACAGCGACAAAATTATCAGTAGTAAGTTAGACGCACAATGACCCCTTGAGTCTGTGGACACTCTCTTTGCACCGTGACATGAAAGATGATAGTACACCACTCCGTATTCGTACATTAAAAAAATCAACCTATTAGATATCAGCAATCCAACAAAGATGTGCCGTATATATCTGTAAAGTGAAAAGTTATTGCGTTCACAAAGCCAGAACTATTTCAAAATTATTTCAGTCTCTCAGTAAGAAAAACTGATATTATTGGTATTATTGATTTTATCGCCGTTCGAGTGCTCTTTCGTCTCCGTCGCTTCGACCACATATCCACATATCTTGCCCAACTCTCCTGGCCCACCATCCACATCTGCATCAAACTCCGCCTTCTTCTCGTAACTTTTCGTCTCATCGCTGTCGGCTCCCCATCGTTCATCAACCTTCCTTTCTTAGACGACACTCCCCACCTCTTTATCGCTGGAATCCTTCTATTCCCTCTTACTCCACGTTCCTAATTACTCCAACAACTACGGTCTCCGATCCTTCTTTGTCGCCGCCTCATTCGCCTGGAATCAACTCCCTCTCGACGTCCGCCGCGCTCCCTCCTTTGTCACATTCAAACACGTCATCCGTTCACACCTTCTCGACACATGATTAACATTTTTGTTTTGTTGTGGTCATGTAAGCGTGCGCTGGCACGCATTTGCCACGCTAAAATAAAACTTTTTTACATTATTTTTTGCTAATTTTCAAGCAAATTTGATGTATTTTAAAGCACAATAATGAATTCTATAATAAAAATTGACTTATTTTATATTTCATTTTTAAATTTCAACTTTATAAATATAAATTCTACAAAATCTTATATAATTATTTATTATTTATCTTTATTTTTAATTTATGGTATAAAATTCGTAGACTTATTTATCTGATTATTATTAGATTGTATCTATATCAACTTTATTGTATATCGTTTGATTGAATTCGCTTTGTTTTTTTGATGACGCAAACAATTTGTGTCATTTAAATATCAAATGTAAAATTCAATTTAGCTCTCATATTAAAAAATATATATTTGAAATTTATAATTAATAATTAATTATTTGTTGTTCACAAACAAATAATATTTTATTTTATATCTATCAAACGTTATTGGATATTGTGTGATTGATCGAACTTTTATCACACGTTCATTGAATTCGCATGGCTTTTATATTAACACAAACAATTTGTGTCATTAAATATCAAATGTAATTATTGTTGTAATTTGGCTCTTTCTATATTCTACTTTAAGATTGTTGTGATTTTGACAGGGCCGAAACCTGATAGCACAGCAGTTCCTCCTGATGACCTCTAATTCTTATTTTGATACAACTTCTGTTATTTATTAGTCAATTCATAAAAATGAAGTTTATTTTAAATTTCAATTTTTTTTTATTTTAACTTGATTTAAATTATAGAAAATCTAAAAACAATTATTAATTTTATTATTTAATTATTAAATTATGATTTAACATTATTATGTTTTGTTTATTTTATAATTATATTAAATACGTAGACTCAGTTAGCTGATTTAATTCGTAATCTTACATTACCACCGTTTATGAAAAAACGGTGGTAATGCTATCAAAAGGGTTTAAATATAGATTAAATAATAACAACGGCAAAAATAAAATTTACAATTCGTTATATCTTATGAAGTTTGAATCTTATGAAAGTTTGAAACCTGATAGCATAGCAGTTCCTCCTGATGACCTCTAATTCTTATTCTGATACAACGTCTGTTATTTATTAGTCAATTCATAAAAATGACGTTTATTTTAAATTTTATTTTTTATTTTTTATTTTTTTTAACTTGATTAAAATTATAGAAAATCTAAAAACAATTATTAATTTTATTATTTAATTATTAAATTTTGATTTAGCATTATTATGTTTTGTTTTGTTAATTATTTTTAAGTATTTTTAATTTGTAATAATATTAAATTTTCATAACCTATTTGTATTCAACGCATAAAAATAAATATTACCTCAATACTTTTACATTGTCAAGAGAAACTCTATTTCTTATTCTGATACAACGTCTGTTATTTATTAGTCAATTCATAAATATGACGTTTATTTTAAATTTCAATTTTTTATTTTAACTTGATTTAAATTATAGAAAATCTAAAAACAATTATTAATTATATTATTTAATTATTAAACTTTGATTTAGCATAAAGTTTTGTTTATTTTATAATTATATTAAATACGTATACTCAGTTATCTAATCTGATTTGTTCTGCTGACATGTTATTATTGATCTTTGGACTTTTCTCCCGTTAACATAACCTCTCTCAGAAATACTGAAACTATGTATACTGGGTACGGCATTATTTTTCTGCAAAGTTTCAAGCAAGTTTATTTGATTTTTTTCTTGTAATTTTACAATATACAAATCAACAAAATATTATTAAACATTTATTTAAACTATTAGCCGAAAAAATATGGATGCCTAATTAATAATATGCTTTGTATTAGAATAAGATACACTAGATAATTAAATGCCATCAGAGAAAAAAACGTCATTAGCGTGGATTTGGCTTCGCTGCTATGTTGGGTAGGGGAATAATGGTCGAAACCTGGTAGCATACCAGTTCTTTCAGTTAACCTCTAATCCTTATTCTGATACATCGTTTGTTATTTATTAGTCAATTTACAAAAATTGATTTGTGTTTTAAATTCTATCGTTTTTTATTTATATAGAATAAAATACGTATACTCACTTATCTGAAATGATATGTTCAGTCAGAATTTTCCTTAAAACTTAATGCCACCTGAAGTTTTAAATAAGGCATGAGATAATTGCCAAATTACAACAATTTAAACATTTGTAAAATTTTAGATTTTAGTGTGCAAGTAAGAATAGAAAATCAAGTACTTTTAAATAATCATCTTTAATTACTTATCAAAGTAATAATTTAATAATTAAATTAATTATTTAATTAATTATTAAAAATTTATAATTTCATATAATGTGATGTAATATAATGTATAGCATATTCTATAGATTCGAATTGATCATTATTATTTTTTACTTTTAGTAACCAATTCTTCTACGATATTTAATATTTATTAAATATTAAAGCTACAACAGAAATCACCTTAGATATATTTTCATATTTATATCTAAATTGCTCTAGAAAAATTATAAAATTTTAAATATTTAGATTATAATATTTAGATATTTATAATATTTAGATTCTATTATTTAATAATAGATTATAAACTGTGTTACCGACCTGAGAATTGTTTCCACTTTACGCAATTTACGTACAGTTCTTTTATTTGTATTTAAATAAAAGATTTGCATAAACGGAATCTTCTTATGTGAAGAAATCGAAACTACAAGTTTCTTCCATAATAATATCAAGTTGCCAATTTTTCAGATGATATCTGCTTACTAAGTAATATCCATGCCTTTTTGTTGATTTAGAAATGCATTGCTTTAAATTTTTTTTATTGAGATATCATATGTATGCACTCTGATACACACCTGCTTTGGATTAGTACAATTTATATCTAATTTTATGGTAACTTTAGTTAATATTTCCGTATTCAGCTGTTTCTGACTGTTTGGAAACAAATTTCTACAAAATGATGGCCTTAAAAAATATATCTAGAAAAATTGTCCTTTTTAATGGACAACTTTGTTTGACTTCTATTTTTTGTCAAATTTATCATCATTTTAGTTATTAAATTTTTTTAGTTATTATTAATACTGTATTGCATTTTAATTTTCAGTTTGATGCATATGTATTATTTCTTATTTCCTTTATGCCGTCTTCACGATTATCTAAAATAATAATTTACAGCTCGACACGTTTGAAAGCGAGCGTTCAAATTTTTATTGAGTATTTCTAGGGCATTTCTCTTTAACAAATCATTTATTACGTTTGGCTTATTGTACAACTTTTATTTATATCACGAACAGGGATAAATAAAGCCTGACATGCTTTTTTAAAGAATTATTGGAGCTGCATCAAAAAGGGGCAAATTTTATTTGATATTTCGCTAACTTCGGGTAGCTTTTTCAGAAAATTACTGTAATTTTCTGGAGATGTAATTTTCTAAATATGCTAACAGAGGTTTACGAAATATCAAATAAAATGTCCCCCTTTTTGATCCTGCTCCAATAGTTCTTTATAAATTATGGATCATTATCAACTATTTACAAGCTTTTTAAAACTTCTTCGGAAGCTTAACCAGGGATGCGCCGTATTACCACAGACGACTAGACCCCAAAGATCGCTTCGACCTTAGTCTATTCATCGCTACAGAGTGGTCTGATCAGTATGGCCATGTAGCTACACAACTTCGTTTTTTTAATAAACTTCCGAAAGGAATTTGCTAGGCATACGCTTGTTCACTGGTTGTTCAGCCTTACATCGGACACACGGTCGTAAAAGGTGGCTTCACAGGACAGCACGTGTGTTATCGATCATTCCTTCTGATTACTAAAATATTGGAGCATGCGAACACATGCTTAGTAAGTGAAAGCGCAAGCAAAAAGCTGCAGCGCATATTCACGTCAATGTACAATTGTGGGTGCACAATGAATTTGCAATGTAAATGGTGACGCTTTTGATCAATCTGAAAGAAATTAGTGTTGTATAATATGCAATAACTTTTATTGACCAACACTAACAGGAAAAGGGCTAAAACCTGTAAGTATTACCACATACGCCTAGCCCCAATGGAGCGTTTCGAACTTAGCCTACTCATCGCTACATAGTGGACTCATCAGTGTGGCTCATGTAGCTACACAACTTCGACCGTACTCCATCCTTAGTACAACCTCTGAACAGAATAATAAAATTTATTTTAGTTTTATTAATATTTTTTACTTATTAGGAAACTTCCCGAGGAAGTAAAACATGTAATGCTTTTTTAAAAACTTATTCGGGAAGCTTCTAAATAAGTTTCAATAAAGCATTACATGCTTTAGTCCTTTTTCCTGATCGTGTTGTAAATAAAAGTTGTAACATAATTCTTTCCGATTAATGGAGCGTAGCCACTTGCAGTATACATTCTTAGATAATTTTTCGGACTTTTTATAACTTAAGATATAACTTAGTAGATTTATAAACATATTATATATATCATTATATATACCATTTATTTTATGATACATTCGATGTGCTATTATATAGCGCATTTAAACATCGAGAGAAAGAATAAAATAAGGAATTATTTTTTACAAATTTTCGACTATTGCAAAGTCATTTTTAAGTGTAACGCTTAAGGCGTAACACTTGAAAATAACTATTTCTATATGTAATATTCCTTATTTTATTCCTTTATTTTATTCTTTATATCTTTGTCTTCATAGTTAAGATTTATTTTAACGATATTTTTAATTTCATACTTTTAATTTTAAAATAAGTCGACTGTAATGGACAAATAGTCTCAATACGTCAACATTATACCTTTATGTAATTTCCTAATCCTAATTATGATATTAACATTTATTGTGGATGAACATGTGGATGCGACCACATCTTCATCTCTAAAATTTGCTTCGGAGAAAAGAGCGTCGAATTGGTTGACAACAAAACCAATCGAAGCAGAGTTTCCGTTTATCACCTTACGAGTTCAGGGACGCTGTGAATGGTCGATATGGACAAATACCTACAGGTGCATCTGCACGTTGTAGTTGGGGAACTGAGAATAGCACAGTTTACTCGCTCTCGTGCGGTAGTGTCGCTCTCACATTCATAAGGTTAAACGTAATACATGACACACTTGCTGAACACTTGACTTAAGTCACTCCGTGTGTTGCAATTGAGCCCGTGCTGAGTTTAATAGATTATCCTATTCAGTTCGAGACGCTACAACCTCACGTGATAATGAAGCGAGGCTTGATGTCGTGTCCACGGATCTGCTCGAAGACGAAGCGAGCGCGTCTTTATGGACGTCGCTGTATTCAATTGTCATGTTGTTTCTTATTCAGAGATCGCCTTCATCAGTCCAAAGATATCGCGAGTCGCGCAAAGACGCCCGTTACCTTGAACGTATAGTGACTGTAGAGCGAGCCCAATTCACACTTATAGTGTTTTCGTCTTCTAAAAGCGTCGGGAAGGTCGGAGATCATATTTTGAAGGCAATAGCAAGGATGTTGGTCAATAAGCTCGAAACAGACTATGCGACATGTATCGCACTTATTCGACGTAAGAAAAGCTTCTCCCTTGCACGAACAACATCTATGTGTATTCACAGACAGCCCTCAGTACTTCACCGGTTCGAGCACGGACAGCATATCTATTCTGGGGTTAACCAGATGTGGATTCACTATGGATGGCTGAGGATTTTATGAATGGAGTTTTTAATCTTAAATTTAATGTATAATGATATTAGACCCCATTTGCGGGTAACCATTTAATTGTAAGTTTTTGTTGACGAAATTATTATAGTAATAAAAAAATATTATTATTGAAAAATTCTAAGAGATAAAGATTTAAAATTGAAACATTTCCTGTTTCAATTCAACAAACATCTCGTTTACACAAACAACAAATAATTCTGAATACCTTTTCTACTGTGCATCCGGCAGAGATAAATAACATACAATAAACAAAAAATTTGGTAATAATTTGCAAAAATTTTATTACGCTTTATACAAATCTAGATTTAGTAGATATTAAAGAAGCGTTAGTAAAATTAATTAATCTTATATTCGGAAATATATATATAATCTGTTTAATTATCAGTTAATTAATCCAGAGAACAAAAACTTCTAATTTTTAACAAACGCGTCACTTTCTTCTTAGGATATATATATATATATATATATATATATATATATAATCATAAGAGTTTCGTTTGAATCGGTATTGCTCGAGATTGCGAATAGCAATTCTTTCCGTATATTTAAGTAAGTGTTCGAATCGAGCATATTCTTCAGTCTGCAAACTCTCGTCACTCCTAGACGGTCATGTGATAGCCGGCAGCCATCGTCAGTAAGATGAACTATCACACGCCGTTTCGGCTGCCTCTGTGACATTGTGAAAATGCATTTCCGACATCTAGCTTAAATTGTTGGTGGCGTTAGCTCTTAAATCCAACAATTTGCAATGCAGACCATCATAAACAACCAGAGGATCAAACTTTCGGATGCTTGACTGTAAGAAACCGAGATTGAGTGGATCAATTCTTTCTATATAATCATAAGAGTTTCGTTTGAATCGGTATTGCTCGAGATTGCGAATAGCAATTCTTTCCGTATATTTAAGTAAGTGTTCGAATCGAGCATATTCTTCAGTCTGCAAACTCTCGTCACTCCTAGACGGTCATGTGATAGCCGGCAGCCATCGTCAGTAAGATGAACTATCACACGCCGTTTCGGCTGCCTCTGTGACATTGTGAAAATGCATTTCCGACATCTAGCTTAAATTGTTGGTGGCGTTAGCTCTTAAATCCAACAATTTGCAATGCAGACCATCATAAACAACCAGAGGATCAAACTTTCGGATGCTTGACTGTAAGAAACCGAGATTGAGTGGATCAATTCTTTCTATATAATCATAAGAGTTTCGTTTGAATCGGTATTGCTCGAGATTGCGAATAGCAATTCTTTCCGTATATTTAAGTAAGTGTTCGAATCGAGCATATTCTTCAGTCTGCAAACTCTCGTCACTCCTAGACGGTCATGTGATAGCCGGCAGCCATCGTCAGTAAGATGAACTATCACACGCCGTTTCGGCTGCCTCTGTGACATTGTGAAAATGCATTTCCGACATCTAGCTTAAATTGTTGGTGGCGTTAGCTCTTAA